>JAMQGT020012950.1:0-17483 GCA_024447675.2 Pterophyllum scalare | reverse complement strand
ATGTTATGTATAATTTACTTCGTTCAGTTACGTATTGCTCATTCCTGAAATGTTTTACTCAGCAGATCAAAGGTACGACTTTATAATTTAAAGAAAAAAGCACAAAACAACAACAGCTCTTTATCTGATCGTCTGCTCGGGTTTTTCTCCTTTTTTCAGTCAAAGTGTGATTTCTGCTTTTCATGGTTGCAACTCACAGAAGTTCATCAACTTCACTAAATGTTGTCTTATTTTAACAGGAGGGTTTTATGGTGAGTTTCAGCTCTTTATGCTTTTGCTGCAGTTTAGAAATTGGACTTTAAAATTTACTCTATAAGAGATGAGAGCATCAGTTCTCTTTTCCTTCCGTTTCAGCCTCAGATTCATATTAATTTTCTTTAGATCAAACAAACTGAACTAGAGATTTGAAAACGTCTTAAATCCTTTGTGGTTCTCATCGTCGATGACCCTCGGTAACCTTTGGTGAGACGGGGTCACAGCCTGTTTTCTGTGTGTCTGTGTGTGTGTGTGTGTGTGTTGAGGTCAGAGGGTTGAGTATCATTAATGATGCAGCTCATTGCTGTGCGCACACACACACACACACACACACACACACACCAATTAATTTATTTCTATATTTGTGTGTGATGTTCAGCCTTAGACCGAGGAGAAAATAAAACTTCACATAAAACTTTCAAAGGAACATTTTTTAAATTCATTTTTTCATTCCAGGTTGGAGTCTATTTTTTCTGTTCACATTTTCTTCACCATTATTTCTATTTCGAAAGAAAAAGAGAGAGTGTTCCTGTTTGAGCAGGTTCTCATGGCAGTCAGCCCATCCTGATAGTCCTACTTTTCAGTCTCCATTGCTCTATAATTATCATCAGTGCTATAATTTCATTTCCTTTCATAAACTTTCCTGCTCCTTTAAAAGTCTCTTAACCATCTTTGACCTTGTATTTATATCCTCGTCTCCTCGGTGATGTTATTTCTCTGTGCTGCCTTTTCCTTCCCCTGTTTCCTCCTGTATTATTTTCCTGTTCTCCTCTCCATTTCCTCCTCTGCTCTCGTCCATCTGTCTTTGCCTCATCGTTCAGTGTGGATTTGTTTTTCCTGTCTCTGCTCTTTCCCATCATTCCTCTCTTTCTCGCCCTGTGCCCGTTTCCTCCTCTCCTTATATGTCCGTTCCTTCTTTCGGTGACTCTTAGATTTATGGAGCGAACCTGTTTATTTTAGTGTTTGCATTTTAGTTTTATCTGTTTTTTTGTCCTTTCATAATTACTTGAACACCAGTGGATGCTTGTACCTTCCTTGTATTGTGGTCAGCAACATTTCTCTTGCTAATATCCGATGACTCAGTCTGTTGTAAGCCGTTCTGCTTTAAATCAATGAATAAAACAAGGATAAAGACATTGGGAGGGTGGGTCTGCTTTGCCAGCCTTCCAGTAAATGTATTTTTTTCTATTCTCTGAGAAGAGGAAGAGGTCTGTTAGTCACTTTGATATTAAATTACGCAGCAACTTGAATCGAGTCCAATTTAAACTGCCCCGGCGTTCCTTTGCAGCCAATCACAGCATTCCTCATCGCCCACACAACTTCTCTCAGCCAATGAGGGGCGAGTGTCGACTGATACAAACGGTATTCCATTCATTCCTGAGCAATGACCGTTACAGCAGCGGTTTGGTGTTTCCTTTTTTCTGTCCGTCCCTCAATTGTTCTTTCCGTTATGTGTGTGTGTCTGTGTGTGTGTGTGTGTGTGTGTGTGTGTGTGTGTGTGTGTGGAATGTGTGGTGGGATGTGAGCAACTTCCTGTTTTTACTCGTTAAGTACTGTGCAGCTCGGCTCTGTGTGTTGTGTGTATGTGAGAGAGAGAAGGAGGGATTTAAATACAGCATATGGCCCAAAGTAAGTGGACGCTGTGACACCATGAATAAAGCAACTACAAGCAACAGCTGAACATGAGATTAATCTGCTGCTGTAACAGCCCGGCCTTCTGCTGTCCGGCTTTGCTCCAGGAGTCGAACCTTTTGGTTGCAGTCGTCCACTCACACTCAGCAAAAACGTTACACAAATGTTTTAGCAGTTTATGTTTCTTTGTTAGCAGGTTTACTCAAAGGTACGGACTTATTTGGCCTCAAACAGATTTGTACTTCTTGCTGTTTCACGATATCATAAGAATTGTCTTATTTTGTCCTGTCATCATAAATACATTTAAAGTTCTTTCATGAACATATTATAAACTTACACTGTGAGAAATCTTCAGTGCACATATTAAACAAATATGTAGGACCACTTTTTTGCATTTACGCAATATTTCTAAAATCAGAAACATCCTTTCTCAGACTGACGCTGAAAAGTTAATCCATGCATTTATTACTTCTAGGCTGGACTACTGTAATTCATTATTATCAGGCTGTCCTAAAAACTCCCTGAAAAGCCTTCAGCTGATCCAAAATGCTGCAGCTAGAGTACTGACAGGGACTAGAACGAGAGAGCAGATTTCTCCCATATTGGCTTCTCTTCATTGGCTCCCTGTTAAATCTAGAGTAGAATTTAAAATCCTTCTCCTAACATACAAGGTCTTGAATAATCAGGCCCCATCTTATCTCAAAGACCTCATAGTACCGTATCACCCCAATAGAGCACTTCGTTCTCAGACTGCTGGCTTACTTGTGGTTCCTAGGATACTTAAAAGTAGAATGGGAGGCAGAGCCTTCAGCTTTCAGGCCCCTCTTCTGTGGAACCAGCTCCCAGCTTGGATTCAGGAGACAGACACCCTCTCTATTTTTAAGATTAGGCTTAAAACTTTCCTTTTGATCAAGCTTATAGTTCGGGCTGGATCAGGTGAGCCTGAACCACCGCCTTAGTTATGCTGCTATAGGCCTAGGCTGCTGAGGGGGGGTCCCATAATGCACTGAGTGTTTCTTTTCATTCACCTCTTTCATTCCCGGTGTGTTAATGCACCTCTGCTGTATTTAATCATTAGCAGTTATTAAACTCTGTCTTCCCCCCTATGGTTTGCCTTTTGTCCTCTCTCCCTTTACTAAACAGCAAATTTAAAACATCGGTTCAGCTCCAGTAAATGGACCTGATCATCACTGCGTGTGCAAACACTCCTTCCACAGTGTGTGGAGTTGATGAACCTCATCACCAGAGAGTGAATAAAGTTTTAAACCACTGACAGTTCTGTGCATTGTTAGATGAGATCAACAGTGCAAATTTGGATCTGGTGCTGCTTAAAATCCAGTGGCTTGCAGCAAAATTTCCCTGCAAAGAACAGATCTACATGTATCAACGACCGGAAGATCCCAGTTGCCTGGAAAAACTGTGCTTCATGACGGACATGACGAGGCACCTAATCACACTCACCACAAGTCTCCAGGGAAAGGAGGAAAAATGGCCCTGCAGGTGCTGGAAGATGTTTCAGCGTTTGAGCACGATGCACACTCCTCTGTTCCCCTCCCTGAGAGAGTTCATAGAGAGACACAATCACATCAGTAACGCCATCATCTGAATGCAAACCACACACAGGGAAGCATGGGGAACACAGAAGGAATACCAGCACACAGACACTAGGACAGACGTAAGGGGACGTGAGGCCGACGAGGAAAACTACAAGCTTGAACTACATGAATCCAAATACGTAGAGGAGAGCCTTCAGTCTTGTGTGAAGATCAAAGTTACATCTTTCAGCCTGATAGTATGTAAAAAAACTCTGCAGTGATGAAACAGTAACATCAAACAGGTGAGGCAGATATTATGTTGCACCAAAGCATCAGTTTATACAAGCTGCATTTTGCTGCATTTAGCGGGCATCATTTACAGGTCTGAGGGCTGAGTGAAGAAACGAGAGCACTGCCTCACGCTGAACGGGACATTGTTCAAAATTACACTGAAGTCACCCCTACCTATCACTCCCTACCATATCCTGCTGCTTCCCGCTGATTGCCACTGCCGCCCCTGGGGTCTTGGGTGCCCGTGGGTCCCGGGGTTCATGGCCGGATGTCTGGGCGTGGTCCTAGATCCGCTCCCTTGGCGGTTGTGATCCGAGGGTGGCTCGGGCCTCTTTGGCGTGGGGGGGGGCTCTGCTGGGTGTCGGGCGGTTCTCGGGGGCCTGGGGCCTCGGGGCCGCGTTCCCGGCTCGTGCGGGGGGTGCCGGCCTGCGGGGTGGGGTTGGCTGCTCATTGCCTCTGGCTCTCTGGACTCTTGCCGTTTGGCCGTGAGGGTTCCGTCTAGGGTCTCCCTCCTTCCTCCTCTGGGGTGCGTGCGCAGTTGCCATCGGGATGTGTGGCCTCCTGTCTTCTGAGCTCCTAGTGGGCCGTGGACAGACCGGGCCCCCTGGGTCCTTCCCTGTTTCCCTCTGGGACACGGGGGGCGTGGTTGCAGTTTCTTGACCCCATTGGTGAGTACATTTCATGACAGAGGCACATACACGCATTATTACAAGCAACAGCAGGATTGTGTGTGTGTGTGTGTGTGTGTGTGTGTGATATGTGTATGCGTATAGGTATATACATGTGTATAGATATGTGGATGTGTGAGTATATGTATGTATGTGTAAGTGTATGTATGTATATATATGTCATTCTTTGATTATTTTTTTTCTTCTCCATTTGTTGTTTTTTTTTCACTTTCTCCCTACCCTTTCCTTTCTACCTGTCACGCCTGGCGTAAATAAATAAAATAAATTTAAGATACAAACATTAACAAGAGTAGCCCATTGGGAAACTTACAGAGCTATTCTTGGAAAAGCAAATATGTTTGGTACACCAGAGCATTTGGATCATATTCCAATTGCGAAAAATGCCAGACATGACAGGCTTTAATAAAAATAAAAAAAAAAATTACACTGAAATCGCCTCATTTCTATTTTCATTGTGCTGCTATTTCACTATTTTAGATCTACAAATACAAAGTAGTGTGTTATGGCAATTAACATGAGAAGTACTGAATAATCATAACAGCTCCCTGAGGATGTTTACTATTTACACATCAGTAATGTTTTATATCCTAATCTGCTCATTTCTTATGGCTGTAAAATAACTCAAAAACTGCCACAAAAGGCTCTTTTGATAGAGATGGGCCCACCACAACATTTCTATCAGGTTCAATTCAATTCAGTTTTATTTATATAGCGCCAAATCACAACAAACAGTCGCCTCAAGGCGCTTTGTATTGTGGGTAAAGACCCTACAATAACACAGAGAGAACCCAACAGTCAAAACGACCCCCTATGAGCAAGCACTTGGCGACGGTGGGAAGGAAAAACTCTCTTTTAACAGGAAGAAACCTCCAGCAGAACCAGGCTCAGGGAGGGGCAGTCATCTGCTGCGACCGGTTGGGGCTGAGTGGAGAGAGACAGGACAAAAGACATGCTGTGGAAGAGAGACCTCATAGAGATGTGGACTTTTCCTGGGCCGTCGCAGCGCCTCGATTGTTTGTAGACTTGCTGCTGTGCTTGGGATCATCGTCCTGTTGTCCAGTTTCAGCCAAGCTTTAGCTGTGGGACTGATGGCCTCGCTTCAGGAGTTCATGGTCAGATCGGTGTCTGCGAGGCGCCCTGGGCCTGTCGCTGCCAAACGAGCCCAGGTTATAACCCCTCCACCGCCATGCTTTACAGCTGATACTTCATACTGAATGTAAAATATAGCACACTGGCTTCATAACTGCAAAGAGAACATCTGTTTTTCAACAGCTGACGATCTTTGACCTTCACAGTTTGAGCTGTTTACATGGTTTCACCTCCACAGTGAAGAACAGTCAGGGTTTTAATAATGAGATGAAGGTCAAGTTCAAACTTTGTGTGTAAACTGTGTTTAAACATGTAAATGTATGTGAAGCACAAACCAAACATGTAATATTAATTTCAGTTATTCCATCATCCCCATCAGTTTGAGGACATTCATTTTACAGGAAATAGTTTAACCCGTCAGGACTGGAACATGTTTCTGTGTGCGAGCGTGTCGCTGGCTGCGGGACTCGTGACTGAAAGGATGCAGGCTTAAACCAACTGACATGTGTGTGTCTGTGTGTGTGTGTGTTTACATGTAAATGCAGGGATGACATCGGATGGAAGCGATCTCTTTAAAGCAGCAGCTGATCACGCGCTCTGCTCGTGGGCGCGGTGGATGCCGATCTCTCGGCCTTTACTCCAGGCTTGTTTGTTTTGTACATCAAGGAGCCGAAGCCTGTTTTTACCTCAGCGATCGTCACGGTTTGTGAATAATGTGTGTGTGTGTGTGTGTGTGTTTGAAGAGCTGCAGCTTCTTTCAGGCAAATTTATCATCTGTCAGTTATATTAAGAATGATCATTTGGCTGCAGATTATTTAGCTTGAGAAGGAGCATTCTCAGTCAGTTCTTTGTCTAAAACTTTATTGCTTTCAGAGACCATATAAAGATGCTTTGTCCCAGATTTAGCGATCAGCCAGTTTCCATCTGCGGGCACTTTAGCAGGGAGCCCAGGACTGAGGGTTCGGGAGAACGGTGAGCCTCTGCTGAAACGACAGACCTCAGCATCCGCTCATATCATTTCAGCATTTTTACAGTGTATCATTTTTGACCCAAAAGTGACCACATTCATAAGCTGGCTCAGACGCCTGCTACTCAGTGCTAGGACACATAGCTAACATGCTAACGCCGTTAATACAATTAACCACAGAAATCCGTGTTATCTGTGAGATGACTGCAACAGAAATGTGTCCAGTTTGAATTAACAGAACTTTAATGCAAACATGGAAATAATGCAGGAATTCACTCCTAAAGTAAAGTATAAAAAATCTCCCTTAAATTACAATATTTCTGCAGTACAGTTAAAGTTACATAATTTTACAGCTTCATTATGAATAAGGTGAGAAACATATGCTGCGCTCTTACCTCCATCTTTCTTACAATAATAAATCATTATAGTGTGCCCACCAGCGCAGCTGAAACGGAGTGCTGTGTGTTTCTCTGTCTCGATCTAGTATTTGTCAAAGTGTCCACACTGTGCAAGATGAGACCTGCTGTGATGTACGCTTTGCAGATGGTGCCACTGACAAAAAGACAAGAAGAGCAGGTGGAGGTAAAGGGATGAAGATGTTTGAGAGGCTAGATTGAGATGGTTTGGACATGTACAGAGACGGGATAGTGGATATCCTGGGCACAGGATGTTGAAGATGGAGCTGCCAAGCAGGAGATCCCACAGGAGGTTCCTGGATGTAATGAAGGAGGACATGTTGGTTCCTGCTGTAAAACTGGCTTCAGTGTGGACTAACTGGCTTTTGAAGGGAACCTAAGTGTTCATTAGAGGAACTGCAGTTTTCAGGCACGTCTGCACTGCTTATGTTAAAGTGTGACCCATCATCTCTTTTACTCATCTTGCTTTAAAAAGTGCCATACAGACAAAGTTATCGTTAAAAAGCCTCGTTGAGAGTTACCGATTCATCAGGTGCAGTTTTTCTCTCCCTGTTTGGCCTCTCTGACACAAACCAGAGCAGACTGCTGAGCAGCAGACACACTGCTGGATTTAACAGAGTGAAATCAAACCTGAAGAGGAAGTGGAAACGAGAAAAGGCTCAAAACCCGAGCAGGACAGCACACACCATCGACTGCTCGACAGCTCTGATTTATTACATTTATTCAGCTTCTGCTTCGATTACACTGACGGAGAAGTTCATGTGTGAACATCATTGTTAGAGAATCAGGTTTTTCCATGCAAGGTTCTCGACCTTCCTCTTCCTTAAAAACAGCCACAGTGAGGTTACACAGCCTTTGTACGCCCTTTTAAACCTTCGACCTTTGGCCACTGTGCACCGGCTGACATCAGTGTTTTGTCCTCTGTGACAAACACTGACATCAGGGTGTAGTTCTGCTAAGCTGACAGATGCTCACAGGAAATGCTGGTTCACTGATTCCAGTGTAAACACATCAGTTCTTGTTTTTGACATTTCCTCTGTGAGCCTCGTTCACTGCACCCTTACTCTACTTACCAAGGGTTTCCTTTCTTTTCTCTTCTCTTGTTTCCTGCCTGTATGAATATGTCAGGTTTTCTCCTGACATGTGTACAGCAACATCAAACATGGATGCAAAGCAACAGTTCTCCCTCATCTGGGCCAGTCTGACCACAACTCCCTGCTTTGAACACCAGCATACAGGCCACTTATTAACAGGGCCAGGCCAACTGTTAGAACATTCAGATGTGGCCAGAGGGTGCTTCTGAGCAGCTTCAGCTCTGATTGAACTGTGTTTGAGGACAACAACATCGACACCTACACGACCACGACAAGACAAGTCCGTGTTTTCTCTAACAACAAGACATGAATGTCCGAAGATGGCCGTGTGCTGCTGAAGGCACCTTTTGTTGCGGTGACACCGCGCAGTACAGCGCAGCAAGGTCAAACCTCAAGAGGGGCATCAGGGAGGCCCGAACTGCCCACAAACAAAAACCTGAAAATTATTTTGAAAAGCTGCCACGAGGAGCAGAGACCACAGATGGTGCCAGCCATCACACCAGTGCCTCCCACTGACAGCCAGGCATTCGTCTTACAACCAGATGATGGAGGATCAACATCCGGAAAGCGAATGGACCTGACGGCGTGCCTGGACGGGTACTCAAGGACTGGGCAGGGGAACTATCTGGAGTTCTTACTGACATCTTTAACCAATCCCTGTCACAATGCACCGTGCCTCACTGCCTGTCTTAATGACTACAGGCCAGTGGCTCTGACACCTGCCAGGCTGCTGTTTGTGGACTACAGTTGTGCTTTTAATACCATCCTCTCTAGCAGACTGTTGTCCAATCTCAGCCTGCAGTAAACACCTGCTGATGGATTCAGGACTTCCTCACAGACCGATGGGACCCCATCACTCCACCACCCTGTAGCTCAGCACTGGGGCCCCTCCGGGATGCGTGCTGAGCCCCTTTCTCTTCTCTCTGCACACATGACTGTGTTCCAGGCCACGACACCAACACAAGCTGTTAGCCGATCACCGAAAGTGATGAGACCCCTACAGAGAGGAGGTTCAGAGACTAATGACTGGTGTTCAGATAACAATCTGACACCGAACACCAAAAAGACAAAAGAGCTGATCATCGACTTCAGGAAACAGCAGGAGGAACATCGACCTCTTCTCATAAATGGGGCCAGAGTGGAGCGCGTCTCCCGCTTCAGGTTCGTGGGCACAAACATTTCTGAAGACCTCACATGGAAACACAAACTCACTGGTCAAGAAACCACAACCGCGACTTTATTTCCTGAGAACACTCAGAAAACTTGGTCTGTCACAACATCACATGGTCACCTTTTATTGATGTACCACTGAGAGTGTCCTGACCCGTGGGATCCTCACATGGTACAGCAGCAGCTCAGCAGCTAACAAGAAGGCGACACAACGAGCCATAAAGACTGCTGAGCGCATCATCAACACACATCTGCCCACCCTGGAAGCCTCAGGAAGGTATCAAGGATCGCCAAAGAACCTCAGCATCCAGCACACAAACTGTTTAATCTCCCACCAGGGAGGAGATGCAGAACAATCAGAGCACGAACCACAAAACTGGAGAACAGCTTCTATCCCAAAGTCATCACCACACTGAACCACACTGAACTCTAACGCACGTGTGTGTGTGTGTGTCTGTGTGTGGAGGGGGTATTTGAATGTGAATTGTATTTAATTTTAATATTTATTTTACGACTTACTGTTGTGTGTGCACTTACTCTGTTTTCCTTTACTTATTCTATTTCTTTATTTATTACTTATCTTTTTTGACTGCACGAGCAGCTGTCCTGAGTAGCGCACCCGAATCTCGTTGTGTATGCCTGTATACGCACTGACAGTGAAGGAAACTCGAATCTTGAATCTCTTCTGCTGCGCTCATCCAAATTCCTGTCTGAAATAGTCCATTCATTCCTTCTGAGGTTGAGGGTTCATATTTCTTTGTGCTGATCTCAGAGGCTTTCCTGTTTGAGCCTGTTGGGCAATAGTTCACTGTGTACAATATGTGTGTGTCCTCTGGCTGCGAGCCCATCCAAACAGAAACTCCATGTGTGAAGTTCTGGCACAGCGTGAGCTGAGTGCATAAGCATGTCTCTGTGTCAGTGTGTAATCCAGGAAGCTGCACTTTTCTCTGTGTCTTTTCTCCAAAGCCAATGCACATCTGAACTTTTAATCAGCGTGACATTCAGTAAGGAAAAGTGTGTGTCCGAGTGGAGACTAGATACTATTCTAGCCCAGAGACGCAGCGCTGTTTTCTCTGAATAACAAATTACCACACAAACTCAGTCGGCTGTGTAAGTGTCAAGGAAACCCGGTTCAACCTGCAGGAGATCCTGACAGCTCGTGTAACGTCTGTGGCTGCAGAGGAGTAGATACATTTCTGACAAGTGACAACAAGCTGACAACATCTTTCAGCGTGCACGCTGCCGAAGCGGCCTGAGGATAAGATGTTCTGCCTGCTAATAATCCCTGATGTCACTGCACGGCTCAGAGAAACACTTAAATAGAGCCTGAAGAGCATTACTGTAAGATAAAAATAATTCAGACGGAAAAATACAAGAAGTAAGTAAACACTCAAGATATCAACCGGGATATGTCTTATCAGTCGCTGTTGGCCAATCAAAATGGCCGAGGGCTCATTCCTGATGATGATGACACAGTAAGATAAGTGGCACGATGATAGTCGATGTGCTAACTCCCAGAGTTGTAAATTCTTCTCACAGTCTCATAAACCTCTGTTCAGATGCTTTGACCTTTAACCTTGTGTTCTTTGATCAGTGTTATCATCAGCTGTTAGCAACAATCTACAAATACAGCAAACTGAGTCACTTTTACTTCCCTGTCCTATTTCCCTTTATGTCTTTGCACTTTAACTGTCACGAACTGCTGCAGCAGGCGAGGCGGAGGACCTCGATGCAAGAGTCACCAGGCGCAAACTAAATTTAAACTTAAGCTTTGTTAATTATACAAAACTGGATGTGAGCCAGCTACACAAAACCACAAAACTCAAATACAAAGGGCACACAGCAGGTGAGCCAACACTGACGAGGACGCGACACAGACAAGATAAACACGGAGGGATAATGATGGAAGTGGGAACATCTGGGGACAGCAGGCGAACAAAACACACTAACGCGACACAGGAAGCAAAACTAAACACAAAGCACACAGGACCGGGAACTGCCAAAATAAAACAGGAAGTGACTGAACATGATACATCGTGGACTTGACAAATGAGGCTGACACACAGGGAATCTAAACATATGACTAAAAGGAAACACGCTGACATAACACGGGGAAGACACAAACACCTGAGACAGGAACACCTGAGACACAAACACCTGAGACTCGACACAGGAGGGATAACACAGACACACAGGCACACAGAGATACACCGAGACAAAGGAAGACAAGAACAAAATACAAATCATAATAACTATAACCAAAAACAGAATACTAAACTACAACAAACCGAGAAGCTAAACTGTAAGAAAAGCTAGTAAACACAACCAGAAATATAACAAAAAAAAAGGAACTTCACTAACTTTAACTAACACTGGACCATGACAGCAGCATTCATTCAGCAACAGGTTTTTGGTCCCGATCGAAACAAGAAGGAACAAAAAAACACCAACGGAGTTGATTTTAAAACTTGTTGCATCAACTATCAAGTCGCTCTTTTTGAGTGGGCTCTGCATCAACCCAACCGTGTGATGCACACATGCCGCGGTCTAAAGGAAACAGCAGGAGTCTCCCACTGCCTTCCAAATTATTCTAAATTTCTGATTTGCAGAAGTAGAGAAGGAAGAAAAGGACCTTTCACAGATACTGAGGTAAGAGAATTATCACAAGAAGGTAATAGACAGACCAGCATTTATAACTCCAGGTGAACTCAGTTACTCCTACCCCGATAACCACAGAGTATATATAATAGATGGATGTAGCCACTGTGACATCACCCTTTCATCTGTGAGGTCACAGCCTCGAGGCCTTGAACTGAACACTTAGGCTGTTGCCATCTTGCTGCTTTTAAACCAGCGAGTTGACTGAAAAACCAAGGAGCACTGTAACCCATCTACCCATTTTGACTCTAATGGGAGCCATAACTTATGGAATTAATATTGTGTTGTATTCGATAAGACCCCAACGTAGCAACTGTTCTCATAAATTCATCGGGAAAGTCACTGAGGTCACGGATCAAAGGAGCAGCAGCATTGGAAACACGTTGGCACAGCTTTCACTTTGACAGCGAACCTTCTCCGTTCCTGCGTTGTGTCACACCTTTTCAAGTTCTCCTGCCATTAGTGAGCATTTACAGACTAACATGAAAAACTACAGGCAACTGTGGCAGTCCGCTAGCAACTAAAGCAATCAGTAGGAGGTCTTTGATGCGGCACCAACACCTTTCAACCTCCAGGAAACCTCCAGGAACCCGTCAGGAGATTCTTCCTTAGCAACTGGTGGTTGTAGATATATGGTGGACAGCTCCTGAGCAATGTGCTCACGATGTCACATGATAAACTTCAGTTCCCATAGCCGCATTCCCTGGAAAGAATAGGATTCCCAGACATGTACTTGGTATGTATTCCTGGAAGGAGTGTATGAACCTTTTCATGGCTCTGTATGTCAGTACACTGTGTTACTGTCTGAACCTCGGGCAGCTGACATGCAGCAACAAGTGCAAAGTCCTCGAAGTTCAGTGTTTGACAGTAAAGGTCACTGATCGGGATTCACGCCACTGTGTGGATTTAGGGACGGCAATATTGCTGCCATTTGTTGTTCAGATGCGAAACATTTCAACAGAGAGTGAATTGCAATGAAACGGTATAGATACTTTCCCAGCTGGTGGATCGTTAAATACATTTTATCTGCGCCAACAAGCAGGTGAACTTGTTCTGTACTTTGATTTATGACTGCGGCAGGGTTGGACACTGCCGATCATATTCAACACACGTTGCCAAAGAAGAACACTGATACTCGAGGCTTTTGCAGAAAACTGTGGAGGCAACTCAAAATATTGCGGCTTGACAAAAACACAAACTGAACCTCGATGTAGACTGGGAGCAGACTAAACCTGTGCGAACAGCACACTGAGCTGAGCATCAGCAGCTTTCTTTCAGGACCGCTTTACTGAGTATAGCACTGCTAATCCAGCTGCTGTAATATTTGGCAGTATAGTTCAGTATACGTCTGTTCTTTTAATGTGCACGTGTGCAGCTTAAATGCAGCGAGAGCAGCGGCAAGGCGTCCTCACAGCGTGGAGCAGTGACAGTGGAAGGCAATCTTGTTGGACAGAGCATGAAACAGAGGGTCCAAAGTGGCTCGTAGAGCTGCTGATACCTCTGGTAAGAATCAAGACCGTTTCCTTCCAGCAGCTTATAAAAGCTGCAGCCGCGTGCTTACAAGTTACCGGCAGGAAGCTCGACAAACAGATGAGTGTGAGTTCTCTCTGTGTGATCAGGTGAGGCTGAGCTGTGAGCCGTTTTGCTGCACCGCCACTTAACACCCACTTTTATCTTCTGAAGCACATGCGAGCTGAGCCACTGACGCTGTTTTCTT
The DNA here is from genome assembly GCA_024447675.2 of Pterophyllum scalare. Lineage (NCBI taxonomy): Eukaryota > Metazoa > Chordata > Actinopteri > Cichliformes > Cichlidae > Pterophyllum > Pterophyllum scalare. Next base: position 3,970 of record JAMQGT020012950.1, on the reverse strand, counting down.
AAAAGGCCGACGATCAAAGTGAAAAACAAACAGACTAAAGTGAGACATTTTCCACCAAAGTGACCTTTTCGCCTCCACACGTTTATATGTTTTTCTTGAATGAGCCATCAGCTCTGAGATAACCGACCTCACATTCTTGGAGAACTCATTTGAATAAGATTTGCATTCCCGCAAATGCATCTTCAGGGTTCATCTCACTCTGAAACGGCACAGCGGATCCTGAGGGAGTCAAAGGCTTCGCTGAAATATGAAAGTTTCTCAGTTAACTGAACCATGTTTGTTTGTGACAGTCCTGTTTGTGTCTTACACACGTCAGAGCCATTTAGACCTGAAATAAGAGACAAACACAGGTGCTACTAATCAAATGAGGTAATTAATCTGATTTCCTGTGTTTACCTGCTGGGGAAAAAGGTCTATTGTGTTTCCATACATATAAAAACTAAACAAATCTGTGTTTGTTTTAATTAAAAGTGAGAATTATGTGTTTTTGTGGCAATGATGTAAATCTGCGTGGCTTAAAGGAAGTGCAGGCCGGTGCTCCTGTATGATCTGATCTGCAAGGTGGGCTTCTAGACCAAATCCAAATGAGTTTGTTCTTTACCGCGAGCTCTTTATTTAACACAAACACTGCTAAAAACAAAACACTTGTTGACAGGACACAGAGTGAAATTTTAGGATGTTTGCTGAGTAGCCTATGAGGTATGCTTGTGCCTATGTTGCCTTAAACCAGTGTTTCTCAAACTCTGGGGCGCATCCCACTGGTGGGGCGCAGGGTCATGACAGGTGGGACCTGGGAGAAAGTCATGCGGAACAAATCATCACAAACAAAACATCGGATTAATTCTCACAGCGGAACAAGGAAACGTTAGCAGGTATGTTAGCGCAGCGACTAGAGAAACTGACCCCCGTCACCGTGTGCTGTGTACATTGAGCTGTCGCGCCGCCGCTTCACCACTGAAGAAGAAGCTTGGAAGAAGAAGCTTGAACCACTGCTCTAATATTTATCTTACTCAGTGCTTAACACTGCTTCCAGGAACCTTCATCTGTCTGCTTGTTTTCATGTGGAAAATCCCAGAAGTGTTTTTCAGCCATCGGTCAACAACAGCGTGTGTGCAGCCCGGCCTTTGTGGGTTGTTTCAGCCACCGTTCAAGCAACACCTGTTCAGTGAAGAGAGACACATCAAAATTGCCGCAGTTGCTCAAGAAGGTCCCTGCCAGAGGAAGATTAGAATTTGAATGCTATTTGCATGCAAGTGGAAGCTGACCCGGGGCGATCACCTGAAGTATGAGGCAACCGAGACATTCCTGTCGGGGCAGAGCTTATCTGCTGCCGCTTATCTGCTGCCAGAGGCAGGCGCTGAGGGGGCTTTGTGGGATCTGTTTACACAGTCCCCCGCTGGACTCACACCAGTTCACAATTAGATTAGAATTTCCCGTTAACACTTGTGTCTTGCATGCCTGTTTTACCTGTAGCGGAAAAATCTGACACAGCAGGAAGAGACGGTCAACCAATCCTGTGGCTTAACAACACAAAGTTCTCTCAGCGAGCAGTTTAGGGTGTCATCTTGTTACATTTTAGCTATGATAGAAATATTAAATAGTTTTTATTCAGCTCTTTGTAGTTATCTTACCGTGCATGATCAGAAATATGAGTTACTGTGTGGCCATTTTCTCCTTACCTTACTTCACAAATGATCACTTTCAGCACTGAAGTTAAACTGGAAAGTACAGTTTCTGTTTCAGGAGGAAAGAGGTGATGGAAACACTCATTCACAAAGAGGAGTATCTGACTTAAAAGTTCATTCTTTCACTACAAAGGTTCTCGTTATGACTTCAGGGCGCCTCGGCTCAGCGTCTGGGTGTTCAGCCTTTGTTGATCCACCTTCTTGCTCTCAGCGAGCCTCCAGTCATTGTTCAGTTCACACCTTTATTACTGCAGGGAAGCCCCTTCTGCCCTCATTGTCAGCCTCTGCTCCAGGATCATCGTGTCCCCATTATGTCCAGCCCAGTTTCATGGCAGTTTGTGAAATAGTCACAAAGCATGAAGCTATTTTTGGGTTAATGGGCGTGAATTGTTAATTTTTTTTTAGTGGTGTGTGTGTGTGTGTGTGTGTGTGTGTATGACAAATTTGTAAGTACTGAATTTCAATATGAAACATTTCCTGTCAAGAACACATATTTTTTATAGACAGCAGGGAGGTGCCGCCGCTGCAACCAGGAAAACAGTTTGAAAATATGTGACAGCTGTTATATTTTACACTAAACCACGATGTAAACTTAACCAAGCGACATATTTGTAATTAATAACATATTTAAAAATGACATGCGGAGGAGAACAACTGATGAAACATTGTGTTAAAAACATCAATCAACAGGCTGTGGTATGTTTCCTCTGCACAATAATATCTTAGAGGAAAAATCCAACATTTTCTGGCTGTGGAAAAAATAATAATGTAATAAATAAACTTAATGAGTTTTAGATGAATGGATACATTCTGATTACAACCCACATATTCAGCTGCTTTTGCTAACAAAGAATTTTTGTATTGCATTAAAAAAATGAAACCAAATCCAGAGTCATATTCTCTGCAGTGTTCTTCACAGGTCTTTGAATGAAACTAAAATAATAAGATTTGTTTATCATCAGGTTAGTGCACAAGAAGATGAAAAAGGTGCTTTAAACATGCTTTAAGTCGCTCTTTAACAGAAGGGAGTGAAAAGTGCTGTTTTACTGCACCTAACAGTTAGTTTACTTCATTAAAGGGAATTCAGACTTTGGCTGAAAGGTGTGTTCTTTTTGCTTAAATGTAACTTATTTTGTGTGTGTGGATTTAGCCGCCTGCACTGTCACACAGTAAAACTAGAGTCCTGTCGCAGCATCAACAGGTGATAGAGAACCAAAAACCTGTAAAGAAAAAATGGCTAAAAAAGTTCAAAGGATTGAAAATCTGAGTGGAAAAAGAATAAATTCTTCTGCTGTTCTCTGCCTCACTGGTTCTTGGTAAGTTTCTGTTGCTCCTCAACAGAAGCCAATGAAATGCAACTCTCACTTTTTAAAAGCCAGAAGCAGAAGGACAAGAATTTCAAACCAAACGTCTTCATGAAGCAGATAAAGAAGTGCCCCTGTGCTCAGTCCTCATGGGTGGGGCCACTCTCGGGGCTTCATGTAGATTTTGGGTGAACGCCTGTAAACTTTTATTAATGCATCTTTCAATTCAGTTCACTTTTACTTCTATAGCACGAGGTCCCCTCCCAAACACTTCTTCATATTTTAAGGTATTAAAGTCTGTGATGTTGCAGAGAGACTCCTGCTCGCAGGGCTCCTAAAATCCACTTTTAATGTGTTTGTACTTCCATGTAAGTATTTCCATGTTGTACTGCTTTCTATTTCTACTTCACTGCATTTTGGATGGACTTCATACTCAGTAATGTTACAGAAAACTCTACCCAGGGGTGAGTAATTAAAGTCATCTCCACCCACGATATTAAAGAGACAAACACATCTGTGAATCAATAATATCACGCTTGTAATTCCACATAATGAAAGTTCATATTTTAGATATTTTAAGCATGTTTTCATGTAAAAGACTTTTGCAATATAAGTAGAATTATGACTTTACTCAAGTAAAGAGTCAAAGTGCAAAACCATTTTCAGGCAGCTGTGCGGCCTCTCCTCATGTAATACTCCTGCATGAGGGCAGAGGGCAGCACATGCGCCTCAAAAGTGCATTTAATCATTAGTTATTATTAATTTTTTGTCCTGTCTCTCTCCCCCTCAGCCCCAACCGGTCGCAGCAGATGACTGCCCCTCCCTGAGCCTGGTTCTGCTGGAGGTTTCTTCCTGGTTAAAAGGGAGTTTTTGCCTTCCCACCGTCGCCAAGTGCTTGCTCATAGGGGGTCGTTTTGACTGTTGGGTTTTCTCTGTAATTATTGTAGGGTCTTTACCCACAATACAAAGCGCCTTGAGGCG
>JAMQGT020012949.1:0-33400 GCA_024447675.2 Pterophyllum scalare | reverse complement strand
AGGCCTTGACCACATTGTCACATAAGCATTGTCTTTTTAAACCATGGGTGCAGTAGATGAGAGTATGTCCACGAGCAAACAGCAGCGAGATGCCGCCCAGCATTTGACACTCGTTACCAGTTTTTCAGACCATCAGGTGCAGCAGCCACAACCTGTGGAGCAAGGTAGATGTAGTCATTAGTAAAAAGAAAAATGTTCTGTTATTGATCAGTTCATCCTAGCACAGTTCATAGTCTTTGGACTCCTGTGTCTTATCAAACAATAAGTGTAGAACAATCCAGGCTCTTCAGCTCCTCAGTCTCCTCCACTTGAGTTCATACCCAGAGCTCCCACATTTCATCCATCATTCATTTAACATGGAGTCTTCAGTCTTTGGCTGCAACCAAAACACTTTAGGTTGCACCTGAGACACAGTTCTTGTGTCTGTTGCACCATCATCACTCTGTGTGCTTCCTCAGTTCACAGTTTGCATACAGTTCATCACTGGTGCACATGATTTTGCTTCTAAAGAACACAGAATGTCTTTTCTCATGAGATTTATTGAAATGTCAGCCCACTTGATGAATTAAAGGATACATCAGGTAGCTCCTTTTCCTCTTCAGGCCTCTCTGGACCTCCTTATGGCCAACAGGCTTCTGGCCCAGCCCAAGAGGTCATGTGGCAGTCTCTCTGGAGGTGACCCATCTGGCCACACCCACAACATGTGAAGTTACCTCTAGGCAGGTTGTTCCTCTGTTGAGTGAGCTGAGTGAGTCCAAGTGGCTGTGCTGGCTGTATCAGTTCTCTCCTTCCTCCACGCCAGGTCACTCTGCCTCTCATCTGCCTCCCGTCTCTCTCTCAGGTTCACAAGTCTGGATTGTCACCTTGATTATCATGCGGATGTACAACAGGCACAGCAGATTCAGTCAGTACATTAGGAACAGTTGGAGCAGGAAATCTACCCGTTACCTGGGTGGTGCTGACAGCTGGAGGAGCAGGCTGGGTGTTTGAGAAGGAGCTACAAGACTCTGAGCGGTGTTGTCAGTCAGCACTGGGGCCTGAGCCTCAGTGTGCAGTTATCAGAGGTGCTGAGCCTTCTCCTTCCTCTGTTTGGTCAGCTCTCTCAGTCTCTCCTCTGCTGGAATACATGCAGCCATTTTGCTGGACTCTCCTCCTCTGTCAGGATTTCTCCTGTCTTAGAAGATCTCCACCATCAGGATGCTGTCTCCTGAAAAATTGCTTGTTATGTGATGTCACACACTCCATCAGCCAGTCTCTCCATGTCCATAAGCATCCACGGCTCATGGGTAGACACACCTCACCCCCTTCACAGTGGAGCACATAGACACACTGCACTCCCCCCTAAGAGTTCTTGTGTGTCTGGAAGTCACTTTGCCGGCTGTCCGTCCGGTGTATTATCTTCCAACCTCTGCAGCCGTCTCCCTCTCTGCTCTCCTGCCTCCTTTGCAGGAAGGCCATCCTCTTCCTTCTCCAGCTGCTGCTGTTGTTGTTTAGGAAGGTTGCTGTGGAGACCTGCAGCATCATCTGAAATCATCTCTGGACACATTGTTAGTAGAATATAACAGATTGCATTTTTTTTTTGTGCACTCTGCTCTCTGTTTGTCTTCATGGTTTTTGTTTAAAGGTCCACCTCTTGTGTGACGCCACTCACTGCAGTCCTTCTCAAAAAATATCTTCAAGCACTTGAAGAATAAAGTGGAGGCATTTTCTGCCACAATGGGGCAGAAAAAGAGACTTCAGGATTTATTTATTTTTTTTAGTGTTTCGCCTCCATTTGATTACATCATTTTTGTTTACCATAAATTTTAACCCCCAAACCACTTTCTGTCAGTAAACACATTCATCTGTGTTTAACTCAGCAACATGCCATGTTAAAAGATACCAGGTGAAAGTCAGAGATGGAGGTCCATGATTGTCATTTTGCATACTCCTGGTTGGAGGTGGATGTTACCGTTTTATTAGCACGTTCCTGGGGCTGTTGATCACCCCCCTGTTTTAGAGGGTCTCCATGGGTTCCTGCTCCACACTCGCTCTCTGAGAATAACTCAGTGTCCACTGTGAAACAACAGCTGCCTCTGGCTATAAGTTCTACTCAGAGTAATCTCTCAGCTCCATCAAATTGATTTAATTCATTTGTTAATTCTTTTAAATGTATTTATTTATTTGCTAATTTGGTAAATGTACAGATTTACCTCTATAACTATGATGGGAACCAGGCAGACTCACAGCAGAGAGGTCATTGCAACTCAGTTTTTCCCCCTTCTTATAAATCCACCGGTGTTCAAAGATTGCACTGAGGTGAAGACGTCATCTGCACTGACAACACACAATCCACCAAATAACACAACAATATTTCCCGAGGACCAGCTTACAGCTTTTTCTCTTTCTAAGAACTCCTTTTAACTTCAGTTTGAATTAAATTTTAAATTAAAGCTTCTTGTGAGTTGTCGAAGCTTCAGGCTGATCAGCTGAGTGTGCTGCAGTCTCTCAGACTCTGTCACACAGATGTGTTTCTTATAATCAGATTATCTGTTTCTAAAATTCTTTTATTTCCTCGGAGGCTCAGCTGTTATTTCATCCTCCCTAATCTATACCTCACTCACTCCTGCTACATTTATATTTTCAGTTCAATCTATTTATTTTAGGCTCAGTTTTTATCCAAGCTATATTATTATCAGTACTATTTTGTTATTATTTATTATCCTTACTATTGTTGTTACTTCAACTATTTTTTTAATTCTCATTTACCCCTTATTTTCCAAAACATTTTCACCTTTATTTCCCCTTATTCATCCAATTTTATGATTTGTTCTTCCCATTCTCTTCGGCTTTTTAATTTTATTTGACTCTCTCTCTAGTTAATGTTACTTCTATTATTAGTCTTAATCAATCCAGTTATTCTATCAGAGGTTTATCACATTTAAAGGGGTTATTCTTTTACTCAAATGTATTTAAACTATTCCTGTTTTCCACTTTTGGTCTTTAATGTAACACTTCTAACAGCTCCAGATTATCTACTTTCAAACTTTCTACACTCTGCAATGTTGACTTTAAACCTCAATGATTAATTTTCCTAGTTTACACTTATTTCTCCCAATTTTATGCAAATTTTCATATACCAGTTGTGCAGACAAGCTCTGCTTTTAACACAGACACACAAACAGATCATGCTGCTGCAGGCTGAGGCCTTACAGCCTGCAGCAGGTCCATCCTCACAATCACTCCTCACTGCACTGACCACCAGTTCATGAACACGTCTAGTTTAGGTTATTTAATCTACACTCAGATTATTTCCCAGATATTTTATTGTTACTTTACATAATATTATCTGTTATTCTGCTACATCTATTACAGATACTTTATTTACTTCTCCACTATATTTCCACCTTTATTTTTCCAAATTTCTTCCAATTGTGTCCCTTGTTCTCACTCACCTATTTTAAACTTCTAATTCTATTCTACTTCTTTTCATCTTTTCTTTTGACCAACATCAATTTTAATATTTTTGACTCACTTCCTCGCTCTGGCAGGAGCTTTGTTTTCTTCACAGGATTTTTTTATTTGAGCTCCTCCAGATTGCCCAGTTTTAAACCCATTACTCTTTACAAGTGAACTATTAATCCCAATTCATAAAGTCCTTGTTCACATATACACAACTTTTCTTCTTTTAGATCAGAGAGAGAACTGCCCAGCAACAGCTCTCTCTCTCCTCACACACACACACACACACACACACACACACACACACACACACACACACACACACACACTCCTGCAGCTGCAGCACTCTCTATCATCCATCCACACCACTCACAGCATAACTGAATTGTATTCTTAAAGCAAATTTACAGCGATTAATAATAATAAATGAATTATATCCATAAAGCAATATTTACAGCAGGAAGCGATTACATTCGTGCAGGCAGTATGTACAAAATATTACATATATACAGCTTGGCCAAGTGGCACCCCTTATCCGGTGTCCGACGTCATGTTCATCCAGCACTATCCTCATGCCTTGTAAGAGCAAAAATCTCAGACTAACTCTGAAGTAATTAAGAGCTTAATCAGACCAGTGACCTGGGCTTTGTCGACCCCGCCCTGTGCAGCCCACTTCCTTCAGAACCTGGACACTATTACGGATTCAGAAGAATCGTGCGGTAACAGCCGTGCGACTTTCGCTAGCTTCTTTCATTCATACGTCCTCCAAGCCGAATCTTTGTGCTTTGTTAATGCAAAAGCCTCAAAATATTAATTTTGGGACCCCCAAATGCTTACTCCGATACACGGCTTGGGCAATGTCTCCCACGGCCGATAGCAGCCTGAGCTTGTCCGGCTCAAGATAAAAGGTTTGGACCGGACAATTCTCAGCGGTAAATCTCCGTGAGGACCTTTTACTTCATTCTCAAAAGCACTACCCAATATAATACCAACAAAACAAATAATGACAAGACAAACAGACAAGACAAACACCATTCACAGCTGCGATCTCATTCACTCACTCACACCCCTCATTCATTCCACACCAGAGTTCAGCCATGCAATAAAAAGAGAAAACCCATGCACAACACCTGCTCAATCCAGGAGTTTCCTTTAATCCAGATTAGACAATTTTAGCTCAAATAGCCGACCACAAAACCCTTAAACTTTACAAATTCTTGATCCAGAGTAAGACAGCTGTTTTATTTTGAAAGTGTAACTGAGAACTTGGGCGGAAGTCCGGACAGTCACCCGGACAACACCAATTATGCAGAAAACTGCTTACCTTACTTTTTTGGTGTTCTCCGTGGCAACGTGAGGTTCCGTCCAAACCCTAGGCACCTCTCCAGCTGTTCTTTTCTCCGAGTCCCATCTGGGGTGCCAAATGTTGGGTCGTGGCTCGGCTCTCTCTCTCTTCTGCCCCTCTTACCAGGCGGAGGTGAGACCAATGGAAAGAAGTGCACTTCCATAGTAACTTCACACTTTACAAAATCTCACTGGAGATGAGCAGGTTTTGTTGCCAGGCTTTATTGAAGCACAGAGTTACAAAGTACAAGAAAGCAAAAAGCCCTCCCGGGAGTGTGTGCCTTGGAGCCACAGCAAAGTGGACAGAGGAAGAGCAAGAAGAGCGCTCCCTCCCAACTTTACCACTGCCTTTTATCCCCCAAACTCACACCTCCCCCTGCTGTTATCAGGACCAGTGGACATAGATAGGTGCTTCCAATCCACTATGAACCATACTAGTTCAATCCTTTTGCAGAGACTTCATGACACAGCTCTCTGGGGCTGTCAAAACAAACAATTTTCCCATGTGAAAATACCTCCCACAGAAGCACTCCCCCATCCAGCTGTCCATAATTTCTCATTACTCGTAACACTTTTAGGGCGGACTTATCTTTTACTCCCTAAAGTAGCTCAGGTGGGCCTTCAACCCCCACTTCAGGACACGCAGCTCCCAGCAACTTGACCGTCATAATTGCAACACAGTGTCAAAAGTGCACAGTGTACAAAAGTGAGACTCTAGCTATGAATGGGTGCAGTTTTTTTCTAAGGGGAAAAATGAGGCCTTGAGCCGAGCAGGCCTCAGTCCTTCCCACTAACAGACAATAAAAAATATGACCATTAATCCGGTGTGTATGATTAATATAGTTACTAATAAATGATATAGAATAATGACAGTAAAATACCAATATCAAAGTGATAAAAATATCCAACAAAGGGAGGTTCACCCTTTCTAGTTGCTACCTTTGCAACATGTGATCACACAACTGCCTTTGTCCAATATTTCTTAAGTACTTTCCAAACAGACCACATGATCAGAAAAACATCTCTCCAGTAATGGTCATATGTGATGGTTCCATGGTGCTCATGCAAGCAGTTTCACTGGCTTTCTGTCAAACCAACCTCAGCGGCTTGCTACAGTGTTACTATAGAATATTAACTGGTAAAGGTACAACCACAGACTTCAGTCTCCCAATAGTACACCGGTGTCTCAGCCATGTAATGAGAAACGCCGAATCTCTGTGCAAAAAGCAGTAAGTAAGAGCCTCATTTCCTGTATGTCTTCACATCACTAGCATTTTCATGATGGTTATTTTACTCGATTCTTTCTCAGTGCCCCTGACCAGTACGAGCTGGCTATGCATGTCTTTGGGCTGCTGACATCAGCAGGTTCACGTTCTGAATTTGACAGAATACTTCTGAGTACCACTATGCTATTTTCAAGCCCCTGCAGCTCACACAATGCTGAGCAGCACTTTCACGATCTCCAAGCTTGGCTGACAACACTTGGAGACAGAGCAGTTAATGACCACAACATTGAGCCTGGGGACTTTGAGGTATGCTGAAATTTCACATTTTTATTTCATTTTTACTGTGATACATTACAGCGGAAACTGTTTTGCAGACAGGGATCTCAACAAATGTATCCAAACTAAGATTTGACAGTGACAGTTTATTTTTTATGTTATATATCCCTGAGGAATATTGCAATGTCCTAAGGCTTTTTAGGATGCTAATTACAGTTGAAAGGGTGATATTCTTCCTTGGCATAGAGTGTACATAACTTGAAATGTTTCTCACTATATTTAGAGCCAAATATTGCCTATATTTCCTCTCACAGGACACCTTGGATAGCACGCTGGTCATGGAACACTTTATGGATGTCATAATCTCAGCACCCCTAGACACAGGAGGAGATGCCATTGTATACTACTCCAGAACATTCATCTCCACACTGACCACTTACTACTTGCCTCAAGCAGCACTGTGGACAAGTATGATGTTGGGTGTCAGTCCCCAAAATGCTTTATATTCATGGCCTAATGTTTGTACATCTGAAATGACTGTGAAATATGAATGTCCTACTTCAAAGGACGGGCTAAGGATGGTCAGACTATCATTTGTTCAGGTCGACATGTTGCATCTTCATATCTTTTCTGGTATTCAAGTTGTATTTCCATATAATCTGTCCTTATTGTCAATGTGACAATGATTAACAACAACGATTCTCTGAACACTTCCTTACGTTTTCACAATTTCATTCATTTAGTATGGTTTATTTTTTGCACCACCACCACTATTGCCCTTCAGGGCATTGTGCTGTCAAGTTGTAACTGCTGTGCTGTTCTATGAATCCCTGTTGAAATTAGTTAGTTAGATTTTGTATGTGAGAGACCCCAAGGGGACTCATTGTGGCAGTGCAGGGGGTTGGGGAAATAAGTAATGAATGAATAAATAAATGGCAATCACTCAGGAATCAGTTACATGTAGTGGGCTTTGGTAAATTTGTTTCCTTTGTGTACAACCTAGTGTCAGCTAGATGGTCTATGCTGCTGTTTAGAGACCGGTGCCCTTAGTCATTTGCCTGCTTGTAGCAAATGATTATCTTCCAAATAGGTTCAAATCATTCACAAGGATTTGATATGTTACTGTATTCTATTTTTCAGGTGATCTTGGCAGACATGGGACAGGACCCCCTTACCAGAACTCTTCTGCAAAATTTGCCATAATTTCAAGGAAAAACAGCCAAGTGACTAATGTAAAAACATACATTATATCAAATGTTTCTTCATATACTCAATATATAATAGAGTGCTCCAACTACAAATTATAAAAGAAAAGACTGGCACTCAGAAAAACCAAGGGCCTTTGAGGGGTTGATCCTGTTTCTTCTACCTGATATGACTTGCCCTGTTTTGTTCTTCTAATTGCACTGATGGATGAACAGTTCGTATGTGTCTGTGTAGGTTGTTTGTGGAACCTGCTTGATATGAAATTTTGACTCTGCAGTCTACACTCTGCCTGATCATCAAATTAAAATGTGTCCAAACTTTACTACGTTTTCTGTCACTCATTTTCCTTTTTTCCATTTTCCTTTTATTTTTTTTCCCAATTAGAGACATGAACAGGTTGGTGGTGTACCAGGGTGCTTCTTAAGGGTATGCTTCCTCCTGACACCCACCCTGCTGGCCTGATTTCCCAGCTTCCAGGACAGTATTTGAGTTTCACCCTTCTTTCCTCTTGTTTACATAAAACTACATATTGTTTACTTAATTGTCTGTTGATTTATGTTGAGATCACAGTTTGTTCATTGATTTTTTTAAAAGCACAATCATGGTTAATATCTACTTCAGCCTCTATTCAGTCTGTACGGGTTATTTTATTAAAGGGCAGTCCAGTTTGTGAGGCATGATTTTACTGTCACACCTTTGTCTTTGGATTCAATGTGACCTCCTGACCTGAAGTCACATAAGCAAGCCTTACTACAAAAAAAAAAAATTGTAATGAGGGAGTATTTTAATGCAACTATTTCAGAAATCCCCTTACTCTCCCCATTACATACACTAGAAAAACTGACCTCTATAGGTGATTTTTGCTAGGTCTGTTTTTAAAGTCTTCATTCTGTATTTGGCAGTTAGTCGAACAAAATTCCATAACTGATACAAACTATGGTGACACTTCAGTTATACACAGGTGACGAACATTGAACATGACACGTGAAACGAGCAGAAAAGAACTGGAATTTCTAATAAATCTATTTGAAAAATATATAGGTGTTAATAATTGCTGTATATGTGGTAATGCTCATGCAAATTTTCCTTCAGACCGGCCCACTCGTTAAGGAGGGGATATAGTAAATACAGACATGTATTCATACATACGCAACAATCATTATAGTTGGATGACGTGGGGGTGGCTCCCTTATTATATACCCTGACGATATCCACTTTTAGAGACCCACCGAACTGGCATTAGACGGTTGGAGTAGTGGTGGGATAAAGGTTTAACAGCTAGGAGACTGCTCTGGGACATGCTCTTTTTTCCATTTGCTGATTTTTTTTAGGTTAGGATTGTGAAAAGATCATAGTTTGGATTAAATATAGCCCTTCACAAGAGTAACCTTGTTCACTGACAAATTAAGCGTTAAGGTCAGGGTCAAATTTGTTTATATAGTAGATTTAAAATAACAGAGTTGACCAAAGTGGAAGGTCCCTTTTACTAATACCACAGCCCAGTGTATCTGGACCTGGCCTGTGGATGTAAATGAGCCACTTCAGCAGCTTTGACCTAGTGACATTTGCAATGCAATAGAGATGAGAACAAGCTAGCCCAACATGATTAAGGTCCCAAATAAACCCAATAAAGAATTCCCAACAATAAATCTGTGTTCCTTTTTTCAATCTAACTTTTTAATAACAAGCCTTCAAAAACTAATGAAAATACAAGTAAAGGTAACGGAACCCCTGACCTCCATTACAGTCAGACTTATTGTGAGTCTGCTTTTCTGCTCAGCACAGTTGTAACATGGTTATGGGAGTTAATTTTCTCCACAACACAACCAGTCTGACTTCTTATCTCTCTACACTGAAATTACATTTCCTCCTTTTCTCATGTTTGCTGTGAACAGAGCTCCTGACCTGTTTGTGCAGGATTTCCTGCATTGCAGTGCTGCCACATGGTTTGCTGTGTAACTGCAGGCAGAGGCTAGGGGAGGGAAACAGCACAAAAGACACTATGAAAGAGAGCCAGATATTAATAATAACTAATGATTAAAGGCAGAGTGGTGTATAAACAGAGAGAGAAAATAGATGAATGAAGAAGAAATAATCTGTGCAAAAAGGGAAGTTTTAAGCTTAATCTTAAAAATAGAGAGGATGTCATTCAATGCAGGACTCTTATTTGTAATGAAACTTTCCCATATTCAAAGGTCAGAGTATAGCAGTAGCATCTTTCACCACTCATTAAAGAAAAGTTTGCTGACAAAACTTGTGAACATTTCTTCTGTGCGGGACTGCACTTGGTACCAGAGTGTTTTTAGTTGTGCTGTGGCTGCTTCAGTTGAAGATCTGAGGACTTTTTTAGAACATATTGTACGTTTAGTGGATATTTTAGGGTTGCTGACATCATCTCATTGTAGAAATGCACCATCATCACCTACTCAGGTGATTAAAGGCCAGCAGCTTTGTTTGTGGACCTCAGTGCACAAACAGCTTAAAGAATTCTAATTCTGAACATCTGTTAACACATGAGAGACTAAACTATGAGGTGTGGGTGAAAGTTGACATAACTAGATACTTCAGTAACCACACCTCATATGACTGAGTGTAGCGTCACTAGAATAACAAGAACAGTGAGAGGAAGGACAGGATCAAACCTGTTAAACTACCTTTCCAGGGAGGGATGAAGCCATCTAGCATCTAGCTTGAGGGTGAGGGCAAAGAAACAATAAAGGAAAAGGAGACTTTGGTGACATCTATTGGCGGCAGTGAGCGACCACAACATCAGAAAATTGATCTTGACTTCCTGCATAGATACAGTCCACACTTTGACTTTGTGGTGCTCAGAGCACAGTGGTGTTTCCACTGCAGTCACATGAATCTGAAGCAGCAGGATTTATGTTAAAGTGAGACTGTGAGCTGTTAGCTGACATGATTCACAGCCACAGCAGTACTCTCAATGAAACTCTCACATATGTGACTAAAGCTACAGCATTGTATACATGATACTGAAGTCAAACTACAAAAAGATTGAATAAGAAACCAGATGTGTTGCGATCCTTTTCCTGCCTCTGGCCATACTCGTGAATCGAAGACAGAAATTTGTGCACTGACATTGACTCAGCTGATTAATATCTTTATTGTATATGAGTATACTCATTGCATTAACAGAAGAAGCTGGATCTGCACCCACGGTAGATTCGGGATCTTATAAGATATAAAATGAACTGGTGGATCTTTGTGATCCATTTTTTTGTTATGGAGTTCATCGTGAAACTTCTCTTTCCTGCTGATTTTGAACACAGGCCTCTTACCTGTAATTAAATATTTTTGTAGTTTAACTTGCACTTCCTAAAATATCTGAGTGTTTCTAACATCGCTGATTAAAGAAGATTTAGCTGATCAAAGTTGTAAATTTTTCTCCAATGCAGGATTTTACCTGGTAACAGAGTGCTCTTATTCGTGTTTTGGCTGCTCCGGGTAAAGTTCTGAGGAGTTTATTTTTAGATCATATGAATGTGTGTGTTGTGATATCTGATGCATATTTTAGGGTTGATGTTGCAACAGGACACACCTGATGTGATCCACAAAGAAAACATACACACAGATCATCAGAGCTCTACCAGAGTCCCATGACGCTTTAGAAACGTGCCGCCGTCACAGGAAGCAGCTGATTCAAGGTCACACAGGGCACGTCTCGCTGTAATGAGCCACATAAAGTGAAACCTAAACACTGAGTGACGCGTTGACTCCTGTTTGACAGATATGGAGCATTCCTCAGAGAAGACTCAACCACTTCCAGAGCAAGCTGGGAAATTCTTTTAAGGGGTTTGTGTCTCTGCTAAATGTGGATGATTAACACAAGGGTAACTTTTGTTCAAGTTATTAAAAAAATGTGAATCAATGCAAACAAGTCCTAATAGTGATAGTAATATAGATATAAGGACATATAGATAATAAGGACTGTGAGTGAGAGATACATGATTGAAGCCATACCGGCTCGGATGTCGCCCGGATTAACAAGGTCCGCGTCAGGTGTTGAGGAACCAGGGCATTCTGACGATAAGTGGGCTACTAGAACTAGAAGGTTATGGCATAAGTGGACACGAGAGGAGAATCAGGAACTGTTGGAATGCTACTACACATGTAACCCCAGCGAGAGGGGTTACATGAAGAGGATGTGGGACCTATGGATTCTTCAAAACCCAACATCCAAACTGACGGCGAAACAACTTATGGCTCAGTGTTCCAACATATGAAGGAAGCAAGACTTTAAATCGATGAGGTACAACACAAATGCTACGGCAAGGGGGAGCCAGTACAACAGGTCAGATTGGGTACCAAGCCCCAATAATAATAACAACAAGTACACTGAATACCAGAGCAGCTGAGCTGAAGGATAAGATCATGGCTAAGAAGGCAAACTGGACCCCTCAATGCTGACTAACAAGACTATGTGAAGTACTCTCTGCATTCTGCGAATGCAGCACTACAGACTATCCCTACTACTACCATCAATGAAAACAATCAATTGATGTATAACATGGCAGCAGTGATCCTTGAGATGCTTGGCTATAAGATGAACAGCAATAAGGAGCAGTACATGGAAATGACCATGGAAACGACAACTACAGGCTAAGATCAAGGCAGCACGGAGGGAAGTTAGCCAGCTCTCAGAGTTGCAGAGAGGTGGAATTAAAGAAGAAAGCGGTACCTAAGAAGTACAACAGGCTGTTGATAACTGAGGCCTTAGAGACTGCCAAGCAAAGACTCACAGCCTTGGCTAACCGCCTGAAGAAGTATACCAGAGAGAGAAGCCAGGAAAATAAACCGGATGTTCTCCACCGAACCATCCAAGGTATACTCTTGGTGGCAGGGGAACAATATGAGAACAGCACCCCCACCAAGGCTGGAGACACAGCAATACTGGAAGAACATATTGGAGAAGGATACTGAAGAGCTGGACAGCAGCAGGCCCTGATATGATTCACACCTACTGGCTAAATGCAGAATTTAAAAAGTTTTATGAAAAATTGTACAAATCTGAGAATGAGGCTGGAAATACTGAACCAGGAACATTTATTACAGGATTAAATCTCCCTAAATTACAAGATGAAGACAAGAGATTTTTGGATGATGTTATATCAGAGCAGGAGGTATTTCGAACACTTAATTCTTTAAAAAACAATAAAACTCCTGGGCCAGACGGATTTCCTGCTGAGTTTTACAAAGCCTTTTCTAGACAGCTGCTGACTCCACTTACGAATATGATTAAGGAAGCCCTTGAGAATAAAAATTACCAGACTCATTGGAAACTGCAACTATCATCGTACTTCCAAAACCAGGTAAGGATAAAAAGAAATGTGAGTCATATAGACCCCTCAGCCTTTTAAACACAGATTATAAGATACTATCCAAACTAGTTGCTCTTAGACTTGAAGAGGTGATACCAAAGTTGATACATGTTGACCAGACAGGCTTTGTGAGAAATAGGTATGGTGCAGATAATGTGCGGCGACTGCTTCACATTTTAAATTTTGCTCAAAAAGACCAAAAACCTACACTAATAATTTCCATGGATACAAATAAATCGTTCAACAGGATTGAACCAAGTTTTTTATTTCATATGTTAGAAGCTATGGGCTTTGGAGAAAAATTTATTCAATATGTTAAAACATTATTCAGGGCCCCCAAGGCCAACATTCTAACTAAGGATGTCTTGTCTAATACTTTTCCCTTGTTTAGAGGATGTAGACAGGGATGCCCTAGCTCCCCGTTACTATGCGCACTTGCAATTAAACCCTTAGCTATTGCTATCTGCTCTAATAGCTCTATAACTGGAATTAAACTTGGTTTAGATGAACATAAAATTTCACTATATGCAGATGATCTTTTGTTATATATAACTAATCCAAATATATCAATTCCTTCCTTAATGGATTGTCTTAAAACACACAGTGCAGCTTCAGGATATAAATTAAATCATAACAAGAGCGAGATTTTGCCACTAAACATGCAGGACAACAGTATTAGAGCCCTTACAAACCCATTGAAATGGTGCAACAATGGTTTGAAATATTTGGGTATTCAAATTGGCAAAACGGAGGATTATATATTTAAACAAAATGATTTAAAGCTATTGGAACAAACTAAACCTATCCTCCATAGATGGATGGACCACCCATTGTCTCTTATAGGCAGAATAAAGACTATTAAAATGAATATTCTGCCTAAGGTCATTTATCTATTTCAATGCCTTCCAATAAATGTCCCCAAGAACTTTTTCAAAGAGCTTAATAAAACCATGATTCCTTTTATATGGCAAAAGAAGAACCCTAGGGTCAAACTAACATCGTTACATGCTCCATACTCAAAAGGAGGACTTAATCTTCCAAACCTCAGAAATCATTATCTTGCCTCTCAATTTCGTCCAATCTGGGTTTGGCTGCATGCAGAAAATTGTAAAGTTAGATGGCTATCAATAGAACAACATGAGCTGTACCCTATATCTTTAAAGAATGTTCCTTTAATAGGGGGGAAAATGGCTTGGCCACAATAACAAACAATCCAATAATTTTGAATACCTTCACGGCTTGGCATGAATCTCACTCAATCTTAGATATAAACATCTCTTTTCTCAGAAGAACCCCTTTGTGGGGCAATCCCAATCTCTCACAACATACTGCTGATTCCGTATTACTAGTTGTATGGACAGGAAAATTCAAATAATAGCTGATTTATATATTAATGACACTTTAGCTAGCTTCCAACAACTGAATAAGAAATTTAACCTTCCTAAGAATAGTTTCTTTAAATTTTTGCAAATTAGGGATTGGAATAAAAAGAATTCTAGCATAATATTTCCAGCCATTCCAGAAGAAACTTACTTTGAATTTAAATTATGCAATAAATTATGTAATTCCTCAAAAATAAATTTCCTCTATATATGGAATAATTAATGGAAAATTACCTATAAATAAGACAACTACAAAACAAAAATGGGAAATAGACCTTGGATGCGTATATGAGGAGACTTACTGGAGTTGTTTACTGGAACAGGCTCAGACGGTATTAATATCCACAAATCATAGACAGATTCAATTTAACATATATCATAGGACATACTACACACCTTACAGACTACATAAAATTGACAGCAAAATCTCCCCTAAATGTCAGCAGATGCAGGGTGACTGATGGTGAACTTTTACATGTGCTGTGGAGCTGCCCAACTATAGAAGAATTGTGGAGGCGGGTTATTGCTATAGGTTTAAAATGTGCATGTAAATGTGCAGGATTAGAAATACTTGGAATCTGAGAGTCTTGTGGGGGTGAGGGAGGGGTGAGGGGGAGCAGAATGAGTGGAGTAGGGGAGAAGGAGAGGGTAAAAAAAAAAAAAGGAGAAGGAAGTTGTTGTACATGATATATATGATTTTGTCTTATTGTTGGTATTGTTTTGCTCTGTGGTACAATGTTGCTGTTTTGCATTGTAATAAGTGCAAACATTTACCATGTAAAAGCTTAAAAATAAATATTTTTAAAAAAAAGTTACATACTGCAGCTTTAATTCAATTTTTTTTAAGAGAGAGACTTGTGGCTTTAGTTCTTACTGGCGATGATTATTTGCCATTTTTTTCATTTTTACAAATTTAGCTATGTGGTTTTGAAATAGCACCCATTTTTTTACAAAGATATGTTGTTGGTTTATACCAACAACATAACTTTATGTATTGTTTATGAAAGGCAGAGAAAGAGTAAAGACTATTGTGATGAACTGAGAATAATTGTTTGATATTCTATGATAAATGATTGAAGTCACCCAGAAGTATTAAATAAAGATGGTTAAATTTATTTCAGCTGTGAGTGTTTAATATCTTGTTTTTTGATGGGAATGTGGATCTTTCAGATCAATTTGAGAAGTGATTTTGATCATGTTTCACATTTTATTGTCATGTAGAGTGGGGCACTGGTCTTGGTTTCGACTCAGTCTTGCCCTCCCTCGGTCTTGGTATCAACTTGGTCTCGGACCCTGAAAGTCTCGGTCTTGTCTTGGTCTCGATACTGAAGAAAATTATGTAAAATATATCTTTTTACCTTAGTTGCTGCTGTGTGTGTGTGTGAGTTGCTGTTAAAGCTTATGTTTGTGCGTATTCCTTTATCAAACAAGAATGAGACAAAAACAAGGGAATAAGGAGTTCAATTATTAAATTTAATTAAGCCATTTTCAAACAGTTTTTCTTTCAGATTAATCTGGGCGAAATACCCCATGATTTGTCTGGCTGGCAGATCATGAAGGATTCCACCCTTTGTCTTTGTGAGTTACAGTTTTCATAGAGTCAGCTTATCAATGTCAACATTGATATGTATATGATGTAATCACTTACATCATATACAAAACAATAAATGTGCAAAACAAAAGCTGGGTATTTCTGAATGACTTCGGAGCCTCCTTCTTATCGTTATGTAGTCTTTCTCTGGGATCTGTAGAGACAGAAATGACCCACAACAGAACAGCCTGTTCTTCTCATGTCAGTTAATCAATTATGTTTATGTTATATTCTAACACATATTGTCTCAGGGAATATAATGTACACATTTAGGATGAATATATCTCTTCAATACACTGTGGTCAGTGGTGTAGTCTACATTTTTGTAGTGGGTATACTGTGCTTCGAAACAAAAGTACACAGGTTAGTGCAATGTAATTGACAATTTATTCAGCTTTAAGCATTTTTAAGCATATTTAACATTGCAAAATTTCTCTGATGCTCACATTTGAATAAATGTACAACAAACTGTACAAGTGCTGGCTTTGTATTAAAAACATGTAGAATTTATAAAACCATATAAAAGCAAAACATGTTTAAGTATTAAATAGCAAGTCCAGAAGTACTATACAAAAAACATGTGGAACCAACTTTGTCTATCAAACTGGCAGGTTCTTCTAAAGCTTCCTCTGTGACTTCAGGGGCAGCTAGTTTATAAAAACATTCAAAAAGTGTAGCTTGTTTTCTCGTCATTTTCAAAAAACTTTTGAATCCTCGAGCTGCTGCGTCTCTCGATTCATGTTGTTCTAAGCTGTTCCCACCTACATCCCCAGCCAATCTTAAAGGAGCAGAATAAGAAACCAATCCCAGAGTAGAGAGCTGTAGTAATGAGTTCAGCCAATGGCTGTGAGACTCAGATGGAACAGGAGGAAAAGGGAGCGTATGGCAGCAGGTGACAGCATCAAAGAGGAGTAGTAAAGAGTTTGCGCTGGTCCTTATAAGCAAATCACATATCATTGGGCACTTTTAAGTGGTTATACAGAAATTAATAAGCTTTTCTAGTGGGTATATGGCGTATAACAGCGTATCACGTACACTACACCACTGACTTTGATCTTGGTCTTGTCTCCGTCGGAGTAGATGGTCTTCACCACAACACTGGCAATCAGTCATGGTAGAACTACTTCATAAGCCCCTTCTCCCTGGCTGGAGAGAGGGTAAAGTTCCACAAGACATGCACAATGCCAAGATCATTACCCTATATGAGAAAAAGGACAACATGAGTGACTGTAGTAATAACAGAGGAATATCTCTGCATAGCACTGTATGAAATAAGTTTGCCCAGGTGGCACTTAACCAATTGCAAGTTCTTGCTTACCGTATCTACTCTGAGTCCAATATGGCTTCCAAGCTCAGAGATCAGCAGTGGACATAATTTTCTCTGAGTAACAACTTCAGGAAAAGTGCTGGGAGCAGCAGATGGCACTGTATACTGCATTCATCAGACCAAGGCTTTTGACTTGATGAGCAGAAAAGCTGTTTTTTTTTTCTGTGAAAGATTGGCTGGCCCCAAACCTGCATTGTATTTTTGCTTCATACCAAGATGTTTTGATTGGTCAGCGACAATGGGGAGACTTCAGAACCCTTTTCCATCAAGAGTAGTGTCAAGCAAGGATGTGTCTTAGCACCTTGTTTGGCATATTCTTTTTCTTGCTGCTCAGTTTTACCTTTAAAAACTCAGCAGAATGTATCTACCTGCAAATGAGAAGCAGTGGAAAGCTACTTAACCTGTCCAGACTGTTAGCAAAGACAAAGGTCTGTAGCATTCTCATCAACTGCTTTTTGCTGACAGCACAACCCTAGAAGACCAAATCATGGGCCAAGATGTTCCATCTCCCCCATCCATCACCACTGACAACCAAGTGCTTGAGGTCATTGGCAGGTTTGCCTACAGTCAGGACACCTGTGCCATATGTAAGACAACTGCATCCAAAGCATCTGTTGCACAGCAAACGTGCATCAGGAGAGCACACAGTCAGAAACACAGCTTTTTGATGCAAACAAGACATGAAGACAACAGGCAACAGTCCTGACAGATGGGAAAAACTGGCTCAAGTCAAGAGAAGGTGACACCACGCAGTCTGTTCAGAAATCAAGAGAGGAGAGGAATGTACAACCAGCAGCTGGAGGGCAAGTGGAGAAGACAGAAACAGAGGCAACAAAACCATGCCCTTAACATACTGCTAAAATGTACCTGCGTCAGCTGTGCACAGGACTGCCCAGTTGACACTGCTCGCAACCAGACTGATAACTGAACATGGCACAATACTATCATCTCCCAAGATGGGTGGATGCCAAAAAATAAAGTAAAGATGCTGTACAATGATTTCACCCTAGAAAAAGAACAGAATGAGAAATCGTTGAAAGCCCCCAAACTACCAGGACATTCACACCCATAATGAGTGGATGCATAAATAAGAACACAGCTGTACGGCCCTTTCCTCACTGCAGAGCTGTGAAGGTTATTTGTTTCTTTATTTTTCCTTGAATAAACTTATAGTAATTTTATCTGGAATGTGTAACTGTTACTGTTAAGCATCTGGATTCTTAGGCCAAGCTCAATCCAGCTGATGGTGATTTTGCTAATTGTGTTTCTCTCTTCCCTGCTGTTGGGTAGGACTGAGAGTGGACAACCAGTGTGACATTAAAGGGGGTTCTGGTGAAAAATAGAATAGAATAGAATAGAATGCCTCTATTGTCATTATACAGAGTGTACAATGAGATTGAGATATGGAGAGTGTAAGATGCAGGTAAAACAGTGCAAAGTATAAATCTTCTTGGTGATGGCTCTCCTTATTGTACAGCACTTTGGTGCTAGATTTGTGTGTGTGTGTGTGTGTGTGTGTGTGTGTGTGTGTGTGTGTGTGTGTGTGTGTTCCTGTCCTCCCCCTTCTACAATCCCTGCACTACTGGTAGGTCAAATCATAGTCCATTTTTGTCATGCTCATGAACCCAGGATTGTTGAGTTTTCTGGATATTTGGGAGGGTTCTCCCACTTTATATGATTTACATAATTTTCCCCTTGTTCCCTCTAGTTGTGCAGATTACTTGCAGAGAGTTTTTGTTATTTCTGGCGGATGCCCTGCCCAGCAATAAAAGCTATTTTGAGTTCCATCCTGCTTAGCGAGTCCTGCACTGGGGTGCCTGCCACACAACGGTGTCTTGACAATTTTTCTCTTTTATTGCTATTTATTCTAAAGGCAGAATTTAGTTCTATAGATGACGTGTGCCACAGACTTTAATTAAGCAGTTTTTTCTCATTTATTCTTTTAATATTGACAATTTTTGGTTTTATATTTATATTTATGTTTTCAAATCGCAACTCAAAACTTATCTGTTCAAGATTGCATATTTGCTTTAGTTCCTTTGGTCATTTTAGTTTCTGTTCGTGCTTTATGTGATTTGTTTTGTTCTAACCCCTGTAAAGTGTCCTTGGGTGTCATGAAAGGCACTTACAAATAAAAATTATTATTATTATTATTATTATCATTATTATTATAAACCATGTCTCTTTCTCAGGTGTACTTTTAAATCTCTGAAGCCTTTCTTTTACTATTATAGTGTTAGATTAGTCTGATAATCTTAGAATTCATGGGGGTTGAATTCCTCCAGGAGACGGTGTCAAAAAATATATAATTATTTTCCCTGACCACTCTGCCACACTTCCTTTTTCACATGAATTTAGATTTGAAAATGCAGATTGTGTGGTTGTGTCTATGCAAAGTAACAAGCGAAACATGAAATGCAACCATTCTGCATTTGCTGTTATACCCTGCACTGTTTTACCTGCAACTGCATCCTCCATATTTTTCAACAGCACTCCCTCTGTTGTTTGACCTTAGGGTGAAACTACACGGAGATGCAGGTGCAGTGAGATGAGGTCTAGTAAACAAAATTTCATTGTGTATAAAGATGTATATAATAGTATACTGAATGAACAGTTTTTGTTTTGTGATTGCTTTTTGTGGAGTTTCTTGAAAAGCCTCCAACTGTTCCCTAAAGTCACAGAGAGAGACTACATGAGAATACAAATGAAGATAGACTCCCACACAATGTTTTCTTCTACTGGTCATCAACACACCTGAAATCTTTTACGTCACATACTGCAAGTCAGTTAAATATAACTTTGAATCTTTATTAAGTTTAAAAATATGACGATTTGTTTAAATTAGAAACACTGCACACTTTTCTTTACACTTTCTTTCTTTCAACACTTTACTTGTTTCTCCTAATGTCAACATTGCTGCACAAGTAAAGATAGAGAAAAATGACAAGAACAGAACAGAGTAAGCATAAGGCACAGCTGGGATCTTGTTTGGAATGGGGCCTTCCAATGAGGGTGGAGTGGTGGGTATGCTCTGGGCCCTGCAGCGTCTTCTGCTGTGATTTGCTTGCTGGGAGAACATAGCATTCCCCCTGCTCACAAGTGTACGCAGGCACACATACAAACAGGAAACAAATATCGATCCATTTTCTTCCACTTATACAACAACCAGGAAACATGCATATACAAATTAAATGTTAACACATGTATCATCAGTAACCTTTCAGTTTTTCTTTTATATTCTGTGGTTTTCCCTTATTTCTCTTCTTTAATGTTCTTGTCTGTGTCACATTATCTCCACACTTGTACATCATATGTTTTTTTCATGTTTTGTTCACTGTGAATATAGTCACTTTTTTCACATTAAAGAAATAAAATAATATTGAAAGCTGAAAATAAATATTTAATTATGACTAAAAAACTTTGTGTAAAAACAAAGAAATATTTACAGTAACAGAAAATATATAAGAACACATATCCTTCCCTAGGCCAAAAAAAATTTGAATATCACATTGGCACAAAAACAGGCCTAACCAGTTTTACAAGTGTGTTGTTTTTGTCTTTCAGCCTGATGTCACGGTTTGATTTTGGGTGGATATTAAAGCTGCTTGTCCTGGAGAACCTCACTGATAAAACAAACAGCTGGAGTCAATGAACAACACAACTTCATCGCTGCAGTGAAGACAACACGGGGCAAAACGTGTAAGTTACTTCATCTTGAATATTTGAGCAGATTTTACGGTCATTTTCTTTTTAGATATGTTCTTTCTCTTGCAGCTCTTTAAACCTTACTGATTTGCTTTGCCATAAAGAATTTATTCTAATTGAGTCAAACCATATTAGCAGACTTAAATCTTCAATAGCTTTCTAAACTCAAAAGTTTCACTCAAACATCAACATCAACAAACATCAACATTATGCAGTAACTCATGATGTACATAAAGTTCATTTAATTTTTGAAAGTTCAGTGCTTCATGATTTTAATTCCTTTTCTTCTCCATGTGCATATACTGTACATGTAAAAAAAAAAGGTGTTATGTTGCATAACGAAATGTTCAGCATGTCAGTAAATGAGCGTCAGTGAAAATGGAGCACAATACTCTTTATTTCCTGCACCAGGCGCTCCCAGGGTTCATTCAGTGCTGGTCCCGGCTAAGGGCCAGCATCTTTACACCTGTTGCTTTGTTTTCCTCAGGAATCTGAGAGAGGACAGAGCGCTCACTACATACCCATTTATTGAGTCTAAATCCCCCCTTTGCACACACTTCTGTGAGCTGCTGATAAAGAGAGATGTCCTGCTCAACAGACTGGACAGATTTCAGACAATCATCTATGTAGAAACTGTGCCTGATTGTATTTATAAAATCTTCTGGGTACAGATGTTGGTTGTCATCTGTGATTTTTAAGAGTGCATATGTGGCACAACTGGGGGAGGATATTGCACCAAAAATGTGGATCAACATTCTATGCTCAACAAACTCTTTTGTGATGTCACCATCAGGCCACCAGAGAAACCGCAGGTAATTTACATGTTCCTCAGCTGACTTGGTAGAACATCCCTTTAATGCCTGTCAAAAGGGCTAACAGACCCTGCCTAAAGTGAATGACAACACCTAATAAGGCGCTGGTTAAATCTGGTCCTTGCAATAGCTCTTTGTTCAGTGATGTTTCAACAAATGTTGGAGCACAATCATAAACAACACGCAGTGATTTCTTGCAGGAGTTGTAAATATATATTTCCTTCTCCTCAGTATATTGTATGGGTAAGAATATTGCAGATTTTGTGCATCGCAGTTCTGAATATGAACACAAACAATAATCAGTGATTTTATCTTTAAATATTAAAGCACCTTTGCACAATGAAGGCACAGATCTGCACAATCCTGCTTCTGTGTGTGGGGTAAGTTTGAGCAAAAAACTACAAATTATGCTGGATGCAAGAGATGGATTAATGAAAAATTAATCTCTCACTGACACTTTTAAACAGCCTCAGGCAACACAGAGACAACAAACACAACTGCCCCTGCAACAATGACAGCTCCAGAAATGGGAACCAAAGTTGTGTCTATAACAATTACATCTGCACCTACAACAACAGCTTTCGAAACAACACTACGTGCAACAACTACAACCACAGTTGAAACAACAACAACCACAGTTGAAACAACAACAACCACAGTTGAAACAACAACAACCACAGATGCCTGTACAATAACCACAGGTTCCCCAACAACAAATTTAGCAATGACAACCACAACAGCTACAGCAGACACCACAGATGCAACAACGTATTCTCCTACAACAACCACAGCTGCCTCTGAAACAACAAGCACAGCTGCAGTGACAACATCAACAGCTGCCACAACAACCACAACTACAGAAAAGACTACCACAGGTGCCCCTACCACAACCACAGATATTCCAACAAAAACCACAACACCCTCAACAAAAGCAGGTCCTGGAACAGCTGCAGAAATGACAACCACAGCTTCCCCAATGACAACCACAGGTGCCCCAACAAGAACCACAACAAAAGCTACAGCAGATACAAAAGACACAACAACAACAACAGGTGCAGAAACAACAAACCCAGCTGCCCCAGAAACAACAAGCACAACATATGCCACAACAACCACAACTTCAACTATGACAATAACTGAAACAACAACCACAGCTGCATCAACAATTACAGCTTCTGACACGATAACCACAGCTACTCCAACAACAGCAGCAGCAATGGCAACCACAGGTGTCCTCACATCGACCACAGGTGCCCCAAGAACAGATGTGGGATCACCAACCAGAACAGCTACAGAAAATACCACAGATGGAACAGCAACAACAGCTGCCACAGCAAACACAACTACAGAGAAAACTACCACTGCTGCCCCTACAACAACCACAGCTGCTCCAACACAGACAGCTACAACAAAAACCATAGACATAGCTGCTCTTAAATCAACCGCAGCTACCCCAGAAACAACAACCACAGATGCTTCTACCTTTGCCACAGCTGCAACAATGACAATAAAGGAAGCAGCAACCACAGCTGTGTCTACAATTACAGCTTCTGACACGACAGCCACAGCTACTCCAACAACAGCAGCAGCAATTGCAACCACAGGTCTCCTCACGTCGACCACAGGTGCCTCAAGAACAGATGTGGGAACAAAAACCACAACAGCTACAGAAAATACCACAGATGGATCAGCAACAACAGCTGCCCCAGAAACAACAAACACAACTACAATAACAACATCAACATCTGCCACAATAACTACCACAGGTGCCCCTACAACAACCACAACTGGTCCTACAAAAACCACAGCTACTCTAACAACAATCACAGGTATTCTAAATACAAAGACAACAACTCCTGCAAAAGCAGGTTCAGCAACAGTTGCAACAATGTCAACCACAGCTGAATCAACAACAGCCACAGCTACTGCTACAACAACCATGGCAGCTGCAATGACAACCACAAGATGCATCAACAACAACTACGGCTGCCTCAACAACAAAAACATTGGCCCCTACAAACACAGCAGCAGAAACAACAACTACAACTGTTCTTATGACCACAGCAGCTGAAACAGCAACAACAGCTCCACGAACAACAACCACAACTGCCCTAACAACCACTGCTGCTGCAACAACAACCACAGATGCAGCAACTACAACTATGGCTGCCCCAGCGACAACCACATTGGCCCCTACTACAACTGCCCCTATGACCACAGCAGCAGAAACAACAACCACAGCTGCAGTAACAACCACAGCTGCACCAACAACAACAAGCACAACTGCCCCAACAATCACAGCTGTGGAAACAACAACCACTGCTGAAAGGAAAACTACAACTGCTCCGACTACAACTACAGCTGA
This sequence comes from Pterophyllum scalare, assembly GCA_024447675.2. NCBI lineage: Eukaryota > Metazoa > Chordata > Actinopteri > Cichliformes > Cichlidae > Pterophyllum > Pterophyllum scalare. The sequence continues at coordinate 9,386 of JAMQGT020012949.1, read as the reverse complement.
AGAAACAACACACAACTGCTAGACAACAACCACAGCTGCCCCAACAACCACAGCTGTTGCAATGACAACCACAACAGCTGCAGCAACAACAAGCAACGGCTGCCTCGATGACAACCATATCAGCCCCTACAACCACAATAGCCGACAACAAAAACTACAACTGTTCGTATGACCACAGCAGCAGAAACAACAACCACAGCTGCTCTAACAACAACTACAACTGCCCCTATGACCATAGCAGGAAAACAACAACCGCAACTGCCATAACAGCCACATCTGCGGAAAAAACAGCCACTGCTGAAGCAACAACTACAACTGCCTCTTCAACTACAGCTGCAGAAACAACAACTGCAGCAACAACCAAAGCTGCAGCAATTGACCACAGCTGCATCAACAACTACAACCTACCCTACAACTACAGCTGCAGAAACGACAACAACTGCAGCAACAACCACAGTTACAGAAGCAACCACAGCTGCTGCAACAACAACCACAGATGCAGCAACGACAACTATGGCTGCCCCATCAACAACCACATCAGCGACTACAACCACAGATGCAGAAACAACAACTACAACTGCCCCTATGACAATAGCATCAGAAACAACAACCACAGCAGCATTACAAAGTACAGTTGCTCCAACAAAAGCCACAACTGACCCAACAACCACAACTGCCCCAACAACCACAGCTGCGGAAACAACAACCACTGTTGAAGCAACAACTACAACTGCCCCTACAACTACAGCTGCAGAAACAACAACAACTGCAGCAACAATCACAGCTGCATCAACAACTACAACGTACCCTACAACTACAGCTGCAGAAATGACAACAACTGCAACAACAAACACAGTTACGGAAACAACCACAGCTCCTCGCAACAACCATAGCTGCTGCAACAATAACCACAGATACATCAACGACAACTACGGCTGCCCCATCGACAACCACATCGGCCAGTACAACCACTGCTGCGGAAATGACAACCTCGGCTGCAACAACAATAACCAGAAATGCCCCAACAACCACAGCTGCACTAACAACAACCACAGCTGCTCCAACACAGACAGCTACAACAAAAACCATAGACATAGCTGCTCTTAAATCAACCGCAGCTACCCCAGAAACAACTACCACAGATGCTTCTACATTTGCCACAGCTGCAACAATGACAATAAAGGAAGCAGCAACCACAGCTGTGTCTACAATTACAGCTTCTGACACGACAGCCACAGCTACTCCAACAAAAGCAGCAGCAATCGCAACCACAGGTCTCCTCACGTCGACCACAGGTGCCTCAAGAACAGATGTGGGAACAACAACCACAACAGCTACAGAAAATACAACAGATGGATCAGCAACAACAGCTGCCCCAGAAACAACAAACACAACTACAATAACAACATCAAAATCTGCCACAATAACTACCACAGGTGCCCCTACAACAACCACAACTGGTCCTACAAAAACCACAGCAACTCTAACACCAATCACAGGTATTCTAAATACAGAGACAACAACTCCTGCAAAAGCAGGTTCAGCAACAGTTGCAACAATGTCAACCACAGCTGAATCAACAACAGCCACAGCTACTGCTACAACAACCATGGCTGCTGCAATGACAACCACAGATGCATCAACAACAACTACAGCTGCCTCAACAACAAAAACATTGACCCCTACAAACACAGCAGCAGAAACAACAACTACAACTGTTCTTATGACCACAGCAGCTGAAACAGCAACAACAGCTCCACGCACAACAACCACAACTGCCCTAACAACCACTGCTGCTGCAACAACAACCACAGATGCAGCAACAACAACTATGGCTGCCCCAGCGACAACCACATTGGCCCCTACTACAACTTCCCCTATGACCACAGCAGCAGAAACAACCACCACAGCTGCAGTAACAACGACAGTTGCACCAACAACAACAAGCACAACTGCCCCAAAAATCACAGCTGTGGAAACAACAACCACTGCTGAAAGGAAAACTACAACTGTCCGTACAACTACAGCTGCAGAAACAACAACAACTGCAGAAACAACCACAGCTGCCCCAACAACCACGGCTGTTGCAGTGACAACCACAGATGCAGCAACAACAACAACGGCTGCCTCGATGACAACCACAACAACCACTACAACTGCCCCTAAAACCATAGCAGGAGAAACAACAACCACAACTGCCCCAACAACCACAGCTGCGGAAAAAACAGCCACTGCTGAAGCAACAACTACAACTGCCCCTACAACTACAGCTGCAGAAACAGCAACAACTGCAGCAACAACAACAGCTGCAGAATTGACCACAGCTGCATCAACAACTACAACCTACCCTACAACTACAGCTGCAGAAATGACAACAACTGCAGCAACAACCACAGTTACAGAAGCAACCACAGCTGCTGCAACAACAACCACAGATGCAGCAATGACAACTATGGCTGCCCCATCAACAACCACATTAGCGACTACAACCACAGATGCAGAAACAACAACTACAACTGCCCCTATGACAATAGCAGCAGAAACAACAACCACAGTGGCATTACAAAGTACAGTTGCTCCAACAAAAACCACAACTGCCCCAACAACCACAGCTGCGGAAACAACAACCACTGTTGAAGCAACAACTACAACTGCCCCTACAACTACAGCTGCAGAAACAACAATAACTGCAGCAACAATCACAGCTGCATCAACAATTACAACCTACCCTACAATTACAGCTGCAGAAACGACAACAACTGCAGCAACAACCATAGCTGCTGCAACAACAACCACAGATGCATCAACGACAACTACGGCTGCCCCATCGACAACCACATCGGCCAGTACAACCACTGCTGCGGATATGACAACCTCGGCTGCAACAACAATAACCAGAAATGCCCCAACAACCACAGCTGCACTAACAACAACCACAACTGCACAAATCACAAACTCGGCTGCACCAACAACAACCACTACTGCCCCAACAACCACAGCTGCAGAAACAACAACCAATTCTGAATCAACGACTACAACTGCCCCTACAACCATAGCAGGAGAAACAACAACCACAACTGCCCCAACATCCACATCTGCGGAAAAAACAGCCACTTCTGAAGCAACAACTACAACTGCCCCTACAACTACAGCTGCAGAAACAGCAACAACTGCAGCAACAACAACAGCTGCAGAATTGACCACAGCTGCATCAACAACTACAACCTACCCTACAACTACAGCTGCAGAAACAACAACAACTGCAGCAACAACCACAGCTGCCCCAAAAACCACGACTGTTGCAATGACAACCACAGATGCAGCAACAACAACAACGGCTGCCTCGATGACAACCATATCAGCCCCTACAACCACAATGGCCGAAACAACAACTACAATTGTTCTTATGACAACAGCAGCAGAAACAACAACCACAGCTGCGCTAACAACAACTACAACTGCCCCTATGACCATAGCAGGAGAAACAACAACCACATCTGCCCTAACAGCCACATCTGCGGAAACAACAGCCACTGCTGAAGCAACAACTACAACTGCCCCTACAACTACAGCTGCAGAAATAACAACCACTGCAGCAACAACAACAGCTGCAGAATTGACCACAGCTGCATCAACAACTACAACCTACCCTACAACTACAGCTGCAGAAACGACAACAACTGCAGCAACAACCACAGTTACAGAAGCAACCACAGCTGCTGCAACAACAACCACAGATGCAGCAATGACAACTATGGCTGCCCCATCAACAACCACATCAGCGACTACAACCACAGATGCAGAAACAACAACTACAACTGCCCCTATGACAATAGCAGCAGAAACAACAACCACAGCGGCATTACAAAGTACAGTTGTTCCAACAAAAACCACAACTGAACCAACAACCACAACTGCCCCAACAACCACAGCTACGGAAACAACAACCACTGTTGAAGCAACAACTACAACTGCCCCTAAAACTACAGCTGCAGAAACAACAACAACTGCAGCAACAATCACAGCTGCATCAACAACTACAACCTACCCTACAATTACAGCTGCAGAAATGACAACAACTGCAGCAACAACCACAGTTACGGAAACAACCACAGCTGCCCCAAAAACCATAGCTGCTGCAACAACAACCACAGATGCATCAACGACAACTACGGCTGCCCCATCGACAGCCACATTGGCCAGTACAACCACTGCTGCGGAAATGACAACCTCGGCTGCAACAACAATAACCAGAAATGCCCCAACAACCAGAGCTGCACTAACAACAACCACAACCGCAGAAACAACAACCACAACTGCCACAACCACAGCTGTGCTAACAACAACTACAACTGCCCCTATAACCATAGCAGGAGAAACAACAACCACAACTGGCCCAACAACCACATCTGCGGAAAAACCAACCACTTCTGAAGTAACAACTACAAGTGCCCCTACAACTACAGCTGCAGAAACAACAACTGCAGCAACAACCACAGTTGCCCCAACAACCATGGCTGCTGCAATGACAACCACAGATGCATCAACAACAACTACGGCTGCCTCAACGACAACCACATTGGCCCCTACAAACACAGCGGCAGAAACAACAACTACAACTGTTGTTATGACCACAGCAGCAGAAACAACAACAACAGCTCCACAAACAAAAACCACAACTGCCCTAACAACCACTGCTGCTGCAACAACAACCACAGATGCAGCAACAACAACTACAGCTGCAGAAACAACAACCACTGCAGAAACAACAACTACAACTGCCCCTACAACTACAGCTGCAGAAACAACAACTGCAGTAACAACAACCACAGATGCATCAACAACAACTATGGCTGCCCCGTCAACAACCACATCAGCAACTACAACCACAGATGCAGAAACAACAACTACAACTGCCCCTATAACAATAGCAGCAGAAACAACAACCACAGCGGCAATACCAAATACAGTTGCTCCAACAACAACCACAACTGCCCCAACAACCACAGCTGCGGAAACAGCAACCACTGCTGAAGCAACAACTATGACTGCCCCTGCAACTACTGCTGCAGAAATGACCACAGCCGAATCAACAACTACAACTTCCCCTGCAACTACAGCTGCGGAAACAACCACTGTTGAAGCAACAACCACAACTCCCCCTACAACTAGAGCTGCAGAAACAACAACAACAACAGCTGCAGCATCAACCACAGTTGCCCCAACAACCATGGCTGCTGCAATGAAAACCACAGATGCATCAACAACAACTACGGCTACCTCAATGACATCAACATTGGCCCCTACAAACACAGCGGCGGAAACAACAACTACAACTGTTCTTATGACCACAGCAGCAGAAACAACCACTGCTGCAGTAACAACAACAGTTGCACCAACAACAACAAGCACAACTGCCCCAACAATCACAGCTGTGGAAACAACAACCACTGCTGAAAGGACAGCTACAAATGTACGTACAACTACAGCTGCTGAAACAACAACAACTGCAGAAACAACCACAGCTGCCCCAACAACCATGGCTGTTGCAATGACCACCCCAGGTGCAGAAACAACAAACCCAGCTGCCTCAGAAAAAACAAGCACAACATATGCCACAACAACCACAGCTGCATCAACAATTACAGCTTCTGACACGATAACCACAGCTACTCCAACAACAGCAGCAGCAATAGCAACCACAGGTGTCCTCACATCGACCACAGGTGCCCCAAGAACAGATGTGGGATCACCAACCAGAACAGCTACAGAAAATACCACAGATGGAACAGCAACAACAGCTGCCACAGCAAACACATCTACAGAGAAAACTACCACTGCTGCCCCTACAACAACCACAGCTGCTCCATCACAGACAGCTACAACAAAAACCATAGACATAGCTGTTCTTAAATCAACCGCAGCTACCCCAGAAACAACAACCACAGATGCTTCTACATTTGCCACAGCTGCAACAATGACAATAAAGGAAGCAGCAACCACAGCTGTGTCTACAATTACAGCTTCTGACACGACAGCCACAGCTACTCCAACAACAGCAGCAGAAATAGCAACCACGGGTCTCCTCACGTCGACCACAGGTGCCTCAAGAACAGATGTGGGAACAACAACCACAACAGCTACAGAAAATACCACAGATGGATCAGCAACAACAGCTGCCCCAGAAACAACAAGCACAACTACAATAACATCAACATCTGCCACAATAACTACCACAGGTGCCCCTACAACAACCACAACTGGTCCTACAAAAACCACAGCTACTCTAACAACAATCACAGGTATTCTAAATACAGAGACAACAACTCCTGCAAAAGCAGGTTCAGCAACAGTTGCAACAATGTCAACCACAGCTGAATCAACAACAGCCACAGCTACTGCTACAACAACCACGGCTGCTGCAATGACCACCCCAGATGCATCAACAACAACAACGGCTGCCTCGACAACAACCATATCGCCCCCTACAACCACAGTGGCCAAAACAACAACTACAACTGTTCTTATGACCACAGCAGCAGAAACAACAACAACAGCTCCACGAACAACAACCATAAATGCCCTAACAACCACTGCTGCTGCAACAACAACCACAGATGCAGCAACAACAACTACAGCTGCAGAAACAACAACCACTGCTGAAACAACACCTACAACTGCCCCTACAACTACAGCTGCAGAAACAACAACAACTGCAGCAACAACCACAGCTGCAGAATTGACCACAGCTGCATCAACAACTACAACCTACCCTACAACTACAGCTGCAGAAACGACAACAACTGCAGAAACAACCACAGTTACAGAAGCAACCACAGCTGCTGCAACAACAACCACAGATGCATCAACGACAACTATGGCGGCCCCATCAACAACCACATCAGTGACTACAACCACAGATGCAGAAACAACAACTACAACTGCCCCTATGACAATAGCAGCAGAAACAACAACCACAGTGGCATTACCAAGTACAGTTGCTCCAACAACCACAACTGCCCTAACAACCACTGTTGCTGCAACAACAACCACAGATGCTGCAACAACAACTACAGCTGCCCCAGTGACAACCACATTGACCTCTATAACCACTGTTGTGGATACAACAACTACAACTGCCCCTATGACCACAGTAGAAGAAATAGCAACCACAGCTGCACTAACAATGACAGTTGCACCAACAACAACAGCAACAACCACAGCTGCAGAATTGACCACAGCTGCATCAACAACTACAACCTACCCTACAACTACAGCTGCAGAAACAACAACTCCAGCAATAACCACAGCTGCAGAAACAACAACAACAACAGATGCAGCAACGACAACTACAACTGCCCCAGCAACAACCACATCGTCCCCTACAACCACAACTGCAAGAAGAACAACTGCTGCTGCCGCTATGACAATAGCAGAAGAAACAACAACCACTGCTGAAGTAACAACTACAAGTACCCCTACAGCTACAGATGCAGAAACAACAAGAACTGCAGCAACAACCACAGTTGCCCCAACAACCATGGCTGCTGCAATGACAACCACAGATGCATCAACAACTACAGTTGCACCAATGACAACCACAACTGCCCAAACAACAACCACTGCTGAATCAATGACTACAACTGCCCCTACAACCACAGCTGCAGAAACTACAACAACTGCAGCAACAACCACAGCTGCAAAAACAACCACAGCTGCTCCACCAACCACAGCTGCTGCAACAACAATGACAGATGCAACAATGACAGCTATGGCTGCCCAAATGACAACCACATTGCCCCCTACAACCACAGCTGTGGAAACAACAACTACAACTGCCCCTATGACAACAGTAGTGGAAACAACATCCACACCTGCACCAACACCTACAGTTGCATCAACAACAACCACAACTGACCCGACAACCTTAGCTGCGGAAACAAAAACCACTGCTGAATCAATGACTACAACTGCTCCTATAACCACAGCTGCAGACACAGCTGCCCCAACATCCACGACTGCTGCTGCAATGACAACAACGGTTGCCCCTTCGACAACCAAATTGGCCCCTACAACCACTGCTGCATCAACAGCTACAACAACAGCCACTGCTGCATCAACAAGTACAACTTCCCCTACAACTACAGCTGCAGAAACAGTCACAGCTGCCCCAACAACTACTGCTGCTGCAATGACAACCACAGATGCAGCAACGACAACTACGGCTGCCCCAATGACAACCATATCGGCCCCTACAACCACTGCTGAATCAACAACTACAACTGCGATTACAACTACAGCTGCAAAAACAACCACAGCTGCATCAACAACCACAGGTTCCACAGTGACAACCACAGGTGAATCAACAACCACAGCATCCACAACATCAACCACAGCTTTCCCAACAACTACTGCTGCAACAACAGCAACCACTGCTGCAGCAATTACATCCACAGCTGCAGCATTAACCACAGGTTCCACAATGACAACTGCAGGTGAATCAACAATAACCACAGCATCTGGAACATCGACCACAGCTTTCCCATCAACCACTGCTGCAGCAACAACAACCACAGCTGCAACAACAACAACCACTGCTGCAGCAACCACCAGAGCTTTCACAACATCGACCACAGCTTCTTCAACAACCACTGCGGCAGCAATCACAGTTGTCTCTACAAAAAACTCAGCTGCTGCTACATCAACCACAGCTGCAGGAATAGCAATCACAGCTGCAGCCACAAGCACAGCTACAACAACCAAAACCACAACTGCGCCAACCAGTTCCTCTTCCATCCTCAACAAAATCAGCTTCTTGTCAGTAGTTGTTGCCCTGATATCACATGCCATTTGATTCATATTAACATTTTTGTTTTAAATTCACATATTCTAAATGAAGTCATAAAAAGTGAAGGATGTGAGATGTGAAATGTTTAAATAACCATATTACCAATATTTAATTTTATATTTATTGTGTTTATATGTATGTGGTCGTCTGTGTAAGTGTATCTGTGTGTGAGTGAGAGATGTTAGAAATTTTCCATCCTGGACATAATTTTTGTGTATGTGTGTGTCATCCAAACATTTGTGATGGAATGAGTTATAATTTATTTATTGTGTTCTTTTGTCATGTTGTACTTTTGTATAACATGAAAACTCTTGTTGTATTTTTCAAAAACATAATACAAGACCATGTGATGCAAAAGAAAAGGCCCTCAAAAACACACAATTATTTGGGTTGAGCAAAATATATAATCACATTGAACTTATTTGTTGGTATGTCGTGTTTTTCTTACTCACACAAAACATATCTTTTTATGTGTTTGTTTAAAATTTACAATATTTTCCCTCATCCAAAACACGGGCCTCACATGTCATTAAGGAGA
>JAMQGT020012947.1:0-55182 GCA_024447675.2 Pterophyllum scalare | reverse complement strand
TTATGTAGCCTTTCGTTCAGATTACGTATTGCTTCAAACTTGGCAATTAAATGAAAGCAAATGAGAGGGAGTGTTGATTTATTGTGTTCAATCAGTCACACTGATAAAGTATGGACTTCCTACTGCACGTGAATGCAGCAGTCTTGGACTACAGATGTATGTTCAGCCCATCCAATCGGAGGTGAAACCTAGGCGGACTCATTTTCCGCGCACTTTGGCTTCAATCACCAGAGTGAGAGCAGCATTAATTAGAGGACAAAGAGAGCGAAAGAACAATTTGCACACCAGACAGTGGAAATAACCAGTGACGGCAAGTTTGCCTGTTGTTTTCATTCTTAAGCCGTGCGGCTTGTCGGCAAGAACCAAGTTACGTCGGCCAGTCTCCCTCATTTCCATCTTGCGAGGTGCTGTGAGCTCCGACACCAGCGTGTTCCATTCTGAATACAGAGCAACGGTCAGGTTTTCTTGTAGAGGACACAAGTCCAAGGATCAGGACAAGATTCTGCCAGAGGACCTAGAAGAAGAAGCACTGCGCACGTACACACTCACACATACACACCTTATTACCCACTCACACTCACAGACTCTTAAGAGAACGAGTTGCAACAAACTTTCAGTTACAAGGGCCCCAACGGACAATTTATTTTATTTTCTTTGTGTGCACACTATTGATTTCAAGTGTTTATTGAACAATTTATTTGTATTTTTGTATATTCTGTCCATTTTCATTTATAATATAAGGGCTGCGACCCAATCTTTAAAATTGTGTCTGACCCTTATTGCTGCTCTAATCCTTGGCTCCTCACGAACCTGGTTTCCTTCTGATATTGGCCCATTGACACCGTTATTTATCTGTTATTACACTGTAATCCATCTTTCCATCACTAATTTGGCTACATAAATCTTTTAATAAGTGGTGCTGAAAGCTTCTACAACAGATTTTAACATTGACAAGGTCAAAGTTTGGTAACTTCCCGTTAGTGATCATGATTGACTCTTCTCTTTGTCAGCATAAAAATGATTTGTTTGATTGCACTCACTGGATTGACCAATACTTAGGGGAATTGTAGATTTACACAAGTCAGGAAGGTCTCTCTGGAGCCATTTCTAAATGAACTGCAGATTTCAAGATGATCAAACAATTGTATGTAAGTACAAGTTATTCAAATGTGTCACCACTTTGCCAAGGTCTGGAAGAAGACCCAAACTATCACCCTCAGATGAGAGGAAATTGGTTAGGATGTTTAGGAAACAATCCAGGAACCACCAAGACTCAAGCCTGCCATGAACTGGAAATGGCTGGAACACCAGTATCACTGTCTACAATGAAGCCAATTTCACATCAACATGGACTCCAAATTCTTCAGCTTCACCTCAAGTCAACAGCTAGATGGCTGAAACTTGGACACAGTTGGATGTTCCAAAAGACGATGATCCCAAACACACATTTTGGAATGGATAAAGCAAGCTAAAATGAAACTTCTGGAATGGCCTTTCCAATGCCTCAACCTCAATCCTAGTTCATGCAAGGAAACCAACCAACTTAAATGAACTCTACCAATTCTGGCAAGAAGAGTGGTCAAATATCAGGTCAGAATTACTCCAGAAGCTTGCTGATGGCTACCAAAAGTGTACGGGCAAAGTGCAACTTGCTAAAGGACATTTAACCAAATATTAGTGGAGGTGTATGCATACATTTGAGCCTGTATAGATACACTTTTGACCCTGTGTGGATTAGAGAAAATCCAAAATAAATTCAAACAGAATTCTTGCTTTTTAAAGTCATTAAAGATGTATGCTATACAATCATTCCACCCTAGAAAAAGAACAGTTCAAAGAAATCATTAAAAGACCAAAATCATCATGACCTTCATGCCTATGTAAAAAGTGTATGTAAACTTCTGACCACAATTTTAACCCACTTTTTTTTAGTTTTGTGGCATCTAAAACAAATGCAGGCCTCTTCATCCTTCGAGCACAATAAGCACAAAGCAGGCTGGAATTTAAAGGGACAGATCACCCCAAAATTAAAATGAAAAATGTTCTCCCTGTGGTTTATAGTGCTTCGACTGGTGCAGTGGTTAACACATTTGCTTGACAAGCAAAAAGTTGCTTGTTCAGTTCTAGCTTGAGGTACAAAATCCCCTTTGTGGTTGTGGCAGGAATTTTATCTGGGGTAAAACTCTGCCAAGTCAAACATATGGAGCTACCTGCTGTGGTGACCCCTTGTGTCAAGAGAGCAACTGATAGTCCTGTTTCCTCTTGTCTACGGTGTGATTTATCCATCTAGATTGAGTGCCAAATTAAATAAAGCAAATTCTCTTCAGAGACAAAATAGGTAAAAAAAAACACAAAAAAAAAAAACATCCACAATCCTTGCTGTAAGCAGGTTCACGTAGGAACTATTTTATTTCTACTGAACTACATACGCCAACCAAAAACAAGCATATACTGCTGTGAAAATGTATTTGACTCCTTCTTGCTTTCATAAGAAATCGGGAATGGGGCAAGTACTTTTTCACAACAGTGTTTTTAAGAGTTTTCTATATCTGATATCTCAAAATTGGGCAACCTGCATCAAAGGTAAATAGAGCAAATGCTCAGTTCACAGCAGAGAAAATGACTGAAATACAAAAGGGTCATGTTCAAATAAGTTAATATTTCAAGGAAAACTGTACTTCACGCACCAAGCCAACATTTTCACCTTGGTGCCAAGCTGTGTTTGTTAATTCGCTCACAACATCAGAACCAGGAGATGATTAATGAATGAATGCCTCCGACCTTATCCCGGGCTGAACATTAGGAGAGCAGCAGCAACAGGGGCAAACATATGCCATTTGTGCCATCTGACAAGTACATTAAATCTTCATCACAGGAAAAAGCCGCTTTACTGGCAGCTGTTGTTTCAACACAATGCCAAGAAGAGCCAGAGGACAAAACAATGCAGGAAAACTGAAGGAGAAGAAAGGACAGAAGGAAAACAACACGGATAATAACAGCAACAGCTAAAGGGCAACAGGAAGTAGAATATGAATGAGAGGAATAGCAGATTGAATTCAAATCCAGTCAGGTAACATCATCAGGATACCTGACTTTGCTCTCTGTGGGGGTTTATCAGCCACAGATTCCTTGCGAGCACATGACAGTTTGGAATAAACCCTGAACTGCAGAAACAGTCGAGCCAATGAGATTTAGCCACTATCAACTCAGTTGATAGTGGCTAAATCTCTGCCCTTGAATGGCCCAGTGAGAGACTTCCAAGACTTAATATCCCTTTAGAAGTCTATTATCTCTCCCTGGCAACTTGCTTCTCAACCAAACACACAACCCTAACCCTGTTCGACAAAAGCTCTAAAGTAAACTGCAGTCCCTGGCTCTGGCACTTTTAAATAACTAAACCTTATTAACAGCTCAGTCCAGTGAAACAAAGAGGACTGTTTATGCATGTCTTTACTTCTTTTTCCCCCCTTTAGTGTGTCTTCCACACAAACAAGCTACACACACCTCCCCCAGTTTTTCCTTTGAGGATGACGTTTAGATGTGGACACAGTTTGATGTGACTCATCAAAGCAGAGATCAGGGTGTGACAGGAGCGTCTCCCGATGTTTCCTTTGCTCTCCTGCTGTCAGCAAAGCGGACACACAGTCAGGCGCCCGGAGGTGACCACTGGAAACTTTTCATTTGATCAACAGATAGGCACATACAGAACCCTTCACCAGCTTAGTTCAAAACAAGAATCGAGGATATGGACATGGCAGGATGCGTATGCAGAGAAAGATTCCCTGGCGGGCTCCGCTGAGTGTGTGCGGAATATAAAGGTGTGTTAAATCTGTGTGTATGTGGTGGTCTTTTGGCAACATCTACGCTGGACTTTGCACTCGCTCCCAAGAGAACGTAGAGAGAGATGAAATGAGAAGAAACAAGTGCAGGAGGAGAAAGGCAGTCCTCAGCAGTATCCCGCCTGTTGGACTTAAAAGAGCGGAAGACTGCTCAGCTTTTCTTGCCCGGCAGCTCCAACGGATAAGCGGAGAAGCTGCAGAAGCAACACGAGGGACCGAAAGCAAGAGGAAAATAAACTGACAAGTGTCTGCGAGATGATAAGAGCTATAAAAGAGACTCAGACTCATTAATCTGTCAAGATGATGGCGATTATCAGCAACGTTTGTGTTCAGTGTTGGAAATTAAAGATGCTTCTTAGAGAACATTTTAGTGAGGATGAAGGCCCATCTATAAAGCAACTCACTCTTTACCCACAGCTTTGTAGATGACACTTGGTTGTATTAGTGATAGCAGGCACAGGAAGCTCGGGTTGCATTCAACTCAGGTCATTGCTTCAAAACTGAAGTTTTGGGGGACTATGTATTTATGTCTGTATCTCCTCCAGGAATTATTAACATTAACATATTAAAGATTTATCATAATTTCCTATAAATCTTTTTATTTTTGTATACATCGTGTTCATTTTATCATCCCCCTGCCAATAGCTTTAGTTTCACGTGTCCCTTTAAATGTACTTCACTCGTACTTCTCAAGTTGTTTCAGTTGGAACCGGTGACTGTAGCGCTGGTCGGGGCCCAGGGAGACACACAACAGTTCAAATGAATATACCTTTCTTCAGTTTAAATCATTAGATCTACTGTATTTCTCCACAGGAAAAAGTTGAGCTAAGTGACATCATGTTCAAAACAGTTGTCTTTCTTTTCTTTTCTTTTTTTTTGCCGCATCAAAGGCAAATCCTTGCTTTTATAAACAGAGCTGCAAGCCTTCGCCCACTGCTATGCAGTTAATGTGGCTGGTGTGATGGTTTGTAATAGCAGCAGCAATATAGTGTTGCAGGCAGCGCAATGGCAACTTTAGCTAGTTGAGCTAAAGTGGTGAAATGAATGCAGAGTCTACAGCTGCAGTTCAAAGCCTATCAGCGTTTGAATCTTAACAAGAAGGAAAAAAGGCCCCTGTGCATAGGGAGAGAGGGCAGAGCCCGGCTTAGATCTTCAACCTCTGCGTGTGCGCGCGCACACACACAAATGCACAAATTCACGGCTTAGGCAAACACATACACTGACATCAAAACACAAACATTAAAGGCCACACAGACAATCACATCAAGACACACAGCAAGAGCCACAAGAGTGCTGACACACAAACATTCAAAAAAAGCAAACAAGTTTATGCACACACACACATCAAGACATCATCAAGCGTGCACACGGACAGGGACACACACACACACACACACACACACACACACATGGCAGGAGTCCTGTGTCCCTGGCTGGCCAGCTGTGGGAGGTCACACAGACATGACAGTTCTGCTATCAGGCCAGCATTAAGGCCTGCCGCTTTAAACACAGTCTTTTGAAGTCACACCAAAGTCAGACACTAGGATCTCTCATCTCCCATCTCCCTTTTAACACTGCAGTGCCGACATTTCATTCTGCCCTCCTTTTCATGCTCACAGCTTTGAATTCTGCCTTTTAAAAGACTAATTTTAACTTCTTCAAGGCTGGAAAAACAGGCAAAGGCGCATCGAAGATTCTTCTGCCTGACGTGCCTCTTTTTCAGCCAAGTAACGAGCGTTCAAAGGTAGCCAAGGTCCACCAAAGTAACGCCATGCCTCTGATGTTCAATGTCAGCAGGCCAATAAACTGAGTGTTGTATCGTTGACAGGCTTGGTACATCAGCTTTTATCTTGAGGGTATGACAGTGTTTGTTTCCGTGCCAGCAAAACTTATTTGTGTCTTTTGTCGACGTGGTGCCCCTATTGGGACTAACATCCCAGTATAACCATCATTTAAAGAGAAACATCAAATTAAATGACACAATTTGTGGATTTGCTTGCATTAATTTCAACTTGGGTGAATTCAGGGACTGCAGTCATTTATGAGACAGTCAGTGCAATTCATTTAACTAGCTAGCTCAACCCAAGTTAAGCTAACTCTAAAGTGGGCACGATTGCCCTCCTCTACACTAACATGAACACAGGTCTGGCCCTGGGCTGGTACTGGTGGTGGTTCAGAGTTGATTAAACTTTCTAAGAATTAGTTTGCCAGTCTGAAGAAACATGCCAATATGTGACGTTTCTGCTTTCGCAGCAACAGTAGTGCCAAGCACCAGCATTCCTGGCTGGAAATTTTGGCTGTTGAAACATGCAGAATTGGCTCAAGATTTGGCATCGGCTTCAAACGCACCCTTGAACTTCCTTGAACTGGTTTAGCTCACTGGTTTTAAGCACCGTAAGGCTATTGCACAGGCCTGGGGTTTGACTTGCCCTGGGTCATTTGTTGTGTCTCTTCTCCCTGTTCTCTCCCAGCTTTCCCTTTAATAATAAAGGATAAAAAATACTTTGGAAAAAAAACTGCCTTAATCCTTCATGGTGTAGATTCGACAAGGTGCAGGAAAACACTCCTCGGAGACTTTGGTCCATATGCATAAGATAGCATCACAAAGCTGCTCTATTGGACTGAAATATGGTGACTGTGGAGGCCATTTGAGTACAGTGAATTCATTGTCATGTTCAAGACACCAGTTTGAGAGGATTTGAGCTTTGTGACATGGCACATTATCCTGCTGGAAGCTGCCGTCAGAAGATGGGTACACTGTGGTCATAAAGGGATGGACATGGTCAGTGACAATACTCAGGTAGGCTGTGGTGTTTAAACAATGCTCAGTTGGTGCAAAGTATTCCAAGAAAATATCCCCAACACCATTACACCACCAGCAACTATTAATAGAGGGCAGGTTGAATTCATGCTGTTTATGCCAAATTCTGACCCTACTATCCAAATATTGCAGCAGTGATCGAGACTCATCAGACCACACAGTGTTTTTCCGGTTTTCTATTGCCCAATTTTGGTGATCCCGTGTGAACTGTACGCTCAGTTTCCTGGATGACTGAGAACCTACATAGACGTATCAGTTTCCTGTTCTTAGCTGACAGGCAGCGGTATACAGTGCGGTCTTCTGCAGCTATAGTCCATCTGCTTCAAGGTTAAACTTTTTTTGTGTGTTCAGAGATGCTCTTCTATATACCATGGCTGTAATTGAGTTATTGTTTGACTTTCTGCCAGCAGTAGTCTGGTCATTCTTCTCTGACCTCTGACATCAACAAGGCATTTTCTTCTGGAGAACTGCTGCTTGCTGGATATTTTCTCTTTTACAGACTATTCTTTAAAAACCCTAGAGATGGTTGTGTGGTAAAATCCCAGTAGTCTGGGCAGTCTGGCACCAACAACCATGTCATAATCAAAGTCACTTAAGTCACATTACTTCCACAATTCCGATGTTGGGTGTAAACTTCAGCAGGTCATCTTGACCATGTCAAATCGAGTCGCTCCCATTTGATTGTTTTTCTTAGTACACTAAGAACTTGCTGTCTTAGTACACTGTACTAAAGACCTCAACAGTCCTTAGCTCTCAATCCAGTAGAGCACCTGTGACATGCGGTGGAATGGGAGATTCGCATCAGAAGCCAACAAATCTGCAGCAACTGTGTGATGCAATCATGTCAATATGGCCCCAAAGCCTTTCAGGAACTGTTTTCAGGACCTTGCTGAATCTAATTAAGGCAGTTCTAAAAGCAAAAGCGGTCCGAACCCGCTGTGTTGGATCCCCTATATAAACCCATAAAACCATGGCATCTTCCTGCTTTGCTGCTATATAAAGGTCAGTGTAAAATGTCTCAACAAATGACAGTTAACAACTTGCTTTAGTTTTTCTGGTGAGGACAGCTCCCATTAACATTTATGTTGGATTTACATTACTCAGACCATTCATTTGGTAGAATAACATCCCTGTTGAATTCAGAAGCCCATTTGCTGGAAAGTGCCGAGTTTCATCGGAACTCAAAATAAGCGATGACAGGCTGAGCTTGAGGTGCTGAAAAGTGGTCATAACAGACGATGGTGAGAACCCCCATCCATTTGCTTTTGGGTTGGAACAACTAACTTGCTTTGGTGTGTATGTACTCACCCCCCCCCCGCCGCCGCCAAAGACACACACACACACACACACACAACCTCCACAGGTACCCCTCTGTAGCTGACCCAGGCTAATTTTTCTGTTTACTCCACTCAGTGTTTCATAGTGGAACAGATCAAACATTCTGCTAAGCTGTGGGTTTGTTTACTCCAGCTCTGACCCCCACCCAGCCAGGGACGCACCAGCACTGCAGCTCTTTTTCCACATTTGACATTTTTTGCTGTCATCACAGACTTCTCCTCCTCCTCTCTCATTTCTGCTTTTTATGATCCCTCCTGCGCTCTTTGCGCTGGAAAAGTTTCGTTCAGCAGATACCCAATACTTTTTTATTCACACATCCAACGCTAATCGATTGCCCCTTTCACTTCTCTTCTTCTACCTGTGGAGCCATCATCCATATTTGCAGACCTCATGGCTTTCTTGATCACATTTATGAGGTGTTATTTTTGAACTCAAACACTCTCCCTGATTTTATTCTGCTTTCTCACATCTTCCCTGTTACCCCCCCCCCCTTTTTTTCAAATTCTCCAGCTACTTTGAAGCAACCCTCCTCTCCTTGTGAGCTCTTCTAGTCATGCACAAGAATACGCATTCCCGTGCAAGTGAATCCACTCACGTGCATGCTCACACGTAGCCTATGCTGATGCAGCTGTGTGTGATGTGAAGCCAGGTCCATTCTTTTCCAGGCAAACCAGCAGGAGTGAGGACTCCAGCTCACAGTTCACCTCGCTCCCTGGCACTCTTACCTTCCTCCCTTTCTTCCCTTTTATTTTTCCAGCCTGAGGATGGAGAGATGAATCATTCAGGGGGAGTCCAGAAGGATGCAGGATGGTAACAAGATGAAAAGCAAATAACCAGTAATGATGTTTGTGTACGGTTATCATGCAATGACTTTTTAAAATCCTTTTTAAAGATTACCTTATGGCACAAACTTCATCAGCTGAGGACTTTGAGGGCTCTGGAAAATCCATCAACGTGGGTCATGAGTTAGATTTGATTTTTTTTGTAGTCAAATATAAAAACCTTCTATCTCTGGTAATTATTAACAGGAAAATAAGCATTAAACAAAAAATTGTGATCTAGTTTTGTATCTAATGTACTAAGATGTCAATGAAACAACCGGGAGACTGTCCTGCTCTATTTTATATGTACTGTATGTGTAGACAAGCCTGTATACTGTATACCTGAGTAGCAACATAGTGACAGAAGAGCAGACTGATGTGATGAAGCTATAAATGTCAGCTACACGCTGAGTAGCTCAGTCCAGTTAGCCAGTTAACTGGCCCTGCCTTTGTATCATTACATTATTTAATGTTGGCTAAAATAAACACTGGTAAGTGATTTTAATAAGTGCCAGCCCATTTAGTCAAGACTGCATTTTGTTACATTAGTTTATGTTAGCTAGCACTTCATCTGTTAGCACACAAGCTAGCAAAGAATAACGGCTGAGGGTTGGTTTTAATTTTCAAGACCAAATGAAGGTCCCTCCATGAATCTAATGTCCTGCTGATAGTGACCTTGTTTTTTTCACAGTAACAGCCCTGCAAAATCTTTGCATTTAGTCCTAAATACAATGATTGTTGGTTGTTGCAAAATTGCTCTACTGTCCTAAAACAGACAGAAAATATGGAGACTTTTCTGCAGCATTAGAGCACAAAATAAATACAATTTTACTAGTGTAACTATGATGTAGCAAAGTCAAGGTAATGTTACTATATTGTGATATCAACTGTAACATACTTTGTAACACTCTTGTGACAGGGCCCTAATCATACGCCTTTATGTTAGCTCATGTGTTTCAGTGGACGTCAGAGGCAGGTCAGATTTAAGGAGGTTATGTTATGTTACAGTCTGTTTACACATTGGCAGAAAAAAAGTTTCAAACTGAACTTCTATACTCCATCAGTTGTATGTAGTTTCATATTCATATTCGTGCAAGTTTTCAGGAAAAAAAAAATTTCATCCAAATTTTCTTTGAAGGAAATGTATTATTAATTAATAATTAAAATTTATATTATCTATGAAATAGTATGTTAATTTCATTTTCATGTCTTCTTGTTTAATTAACCTGCAGTAACCTGGTATTTATTGAAAATTATTCCTGTAAATAGTTACGTTCTTATTATAGTTCCCATTCCTGAATTCTGAGAAAATTAACTTACTTTTAAAATAAATAATCATGAAAGAATAGGTTGTGGTTCATTTTGCCAAAGATCAGGCTTACGACATGGTCGTCTTTTGGTATTTTCAGGGTGTGTGCATGTAAAGCAGCTCATTACACAGATGACTGGAGCTGTGTGGATGTTGCTTGTATCTAACAGACTGAAGACATGCTGTGGTTTGATTTTCACGTGGTCTGACTTTACTACATGGTGTAGTGAGCTCAGAGTCTCATTGCATAATGCTAACATGCTCCCACATAGTTACAACTAACAAAAAGCCCGATGGGATATTGCAGACACAATATTACAAAGGAAAAAAATATTGATCTGTAAGATTTGTGAAATGTGGCGTGTTCTTGAATTCTGCTGGTTCACTGAGGGAAAAGGCTGGCCTTCTGACTCTCTGATTTAAAAAGGGAGAGCATGCTGCTAATTTGTTGTGATCCTGCTGTGTTTATCTGGTTCTGGTTCACATCGAGGGGGCATGAGAGACATCCATATTGTTTAATAATCAGTTAGATGTTTAGATTACATATGCAGGTTGGAGCAAAGAGAAGCCAGACCCACCATCTCTGCATGTAGCACCCCAAACAAGAACCACATGTCTGATTTCTGGTTCTTTAATAATTTCTCTCTCTTACACAACTTCCCTCTCTCTCCAGTCATCCTCATGCTATATACCCCCCCCCCCCGCCCCCCAAGTCCTCACCCTGGGAAAAAACGTTGAAGCTCAAAGATTCAAAAACACATGTGGTTAACCATAAAACTCCACATGCACTCGGTGTATTGCAGCCCCCTCCACACCCCACGCTCTCATCCCCTCCAACCACACAGCCAACCGACGAACATCATCAACCTACGAGGAGAAGAAAAGTCATACATTAGAGGAGACATGGAAACAATGGGAAGAGAGGAAGCAACATCAGGCAACAATCTGAGCTGTCTGAGGCAGGGAGAAAAACAAAGAAGTTTGGGGGGGTTGGTGGTGGGACAATGGCGACAGTCAGAAAGAAGGTGACTGCAGGCTACCATTCCTGCACGGGGCCCAGAACAATGCCTATCCTGTGGCTTGGTGGGGCCGCACTGTGCACTAGGTGAAATTTAAGACAAACGTAAACACCAAAGGAGGACAAAGGCGCTCCCTCTCTTTACAAAAGATGCCTTCCCTTCATTTGTGGGGAGGATGCATGCAGAATTCCCCAACGCGGCAGCTATCACGCCTCATGTCCTCAGTGCCCTTTGGCAGCACAGCGTCTGGGTGCTGCTGCAGTACAGCGGCAGCAGATTGGGTTTCTGGCCTTCGATATCAAGCCCCTGTCGTCTTCATTTCCCAAAAGCACTGTGAGATACATAATCGCTTCACTTTCTTTCTGTTGGATTGGGGAGAAAAATATAATGTCAGTATCACCGGTAAAATGGGCAGCCACCCCTCTGGAGCTTTCCGATAGGATGTTTTCTCTAATGACACCATATTTATAACCCCACCCTGCCAATGCAAATCTAAGTAACATCTGTGTTCTAACTACAAAGAGAACCCCGTTAGTTCCTGTCTTATGGATAGGTTCTAGTTCTCCATGGCCAAGCAGCCATCATCTATGCCTGACATTGTTAGTATCGAGCAGTATAAGGTCACTTTGTTACACAGTGAAGGGATTGGTTTCCACAGTGGCGTCTAGCCAGGATCCAGACGTGGACCGCTGATTGACCACAGTCACCGGTTGTCTGGTTTGATGGTTGTGACTGCAGTTGCTGATGCAGGTTAAATGATGGGGTTCGTTAAACCTGGACACAAAATTGGGGGTCTCACTCTCTTTTACAAGTCTATGGTGAAATGACTGAAGGGTTTCAAAATGAGGTTTGCGGTGACAGAAAGTGTGCAACTCAGCCATTCTTCAGCTTTATGTTTCTAACTCTGGATCAACTCGTCCTGTGCTTTAATCTACACTGCCATGCCATTTTGCCATAAAATCCAGAACATTTAAGACTCTTTGTGGCAGATGCATTGCCATTGCTTTGAAATGGCTTTTCTTTGAAGGGGGATCAAGGTCACACCTTTTTTTTTTTTTTAACACTAACAATCCAGTTTGGAAAGTGGGCTCTGTAATGACCGCACACAGACGTCAACGGCTTGCCTTTGCCATTCAACGTGCCTCTGTGAGATTTTGGTTCCACATCCTGTTTAGGTTCCTGTTTGCCATTGTTCCAAGTCAGAGACTTTGATCTCGCATCGTGTGGGCGGGACAGGTAGCAGAATTTGGATATGAACTGGTGAAACAATAGCAGGCAGAGATGCGAGGGCCTGAGGTGGCAGATTGGCTCAAAGTTGTGCCAACTGATTACAGTTCACAGCTAATTGCTTCGATTGAGGGACCCAAGTATGTGCCAGTATTTACTGCATACGATCCAACAGTCAGATATCAGTGAATACATGTAGAATTTTGACACAAGACAGTGCTAAGCATAAAAACTCGTGCTATCAGTTACATCAACCTTTTTTCTTTTTTATTCTGCAAATTGACTTTGCCCAGTTTTCATGAGAAACTCTTCCACGGTCTCAGTGCTGCCAGGTTTACTGTGATTTGATTACGTGCAAATTTATTTGGTAAATTAGATTGAGCACCTTCCACACACATGCTCACATGGTGCGTTTTCCTAAAACTTTTGAACTGTCACAGCATAATATACCTGTCTATCAGGATGATCACGGTGTCAAATTAGGTTTTAGAGCCATAAACTTTTCCCTTTATGACAGACTACATGTCGGGCACCAACCAGTCATAGGCTGCCATCTTTCGCAACCTGTCGTTAGGAAGGATGTATCAGGGATCACCTACCAGAGATGACAATAGCCATGGAAGCAGAGTGTATGACACTGGCTGTCATGTCTTTAGGAAAGCCTAAAAGGGCAAGACATGCTAGCCTTTCTGTTGGGATGTTGTGAGGCATCACAGATGTGGCATCCCATGTGATATGCTACGTGAGCCAGAGAACAATCAATCGTTCTGCCCAACCCTCGTTGTGCATTCATGTGCTCCTCAGACGGTTCCATTTCCTGAATTGGGAAACTGGTTTTTCAATTGCAGTGTGTTTCTTGTCCTTTTAAAACTCAATACAGACAAAATATTTGAAAAAAAAAGAGAAGTGTGCAATACATATGCAATAATCTTTTCTTCATCCTCCATGATTTTGCATACGATATCAACAAATCGAACAAGACTTTCTAAGCTGTCATTCCAAACTGAGGTGGTGTTTATGTGAATTCTGCCCACATGAATGCACCATCTTTCTTCTGAACCAGCATAAAGGAGCACTGCTTGATTTCAGGATGTCTGTGGAACTAACTGATGATAAGCTAAAACCAGTCAAAAAACAACCCCCAAATGCACTGCTCACTCACGTTTAAAAAGCCTTCCTACATTTATGAATAGCAGTGTAGAGTCTTCCTAACCCCATGCATTCTTCAAAAAGATGACCCCATCTAAAATAGCTCCCTATACAAAGGTGGGTTCACAAGGCCTACTGACAGTGGAGCACCGCTCTGTGAGGGCCTCTTAGTTCTAAAGATTCCAAAGGATGGCCTTCAAGTGTATGCACTGACCTTTGCTGATGAAAGGGCTGAAAATGGTATTTTAACAATATCATGATGCCCTTTCAATATGAAAGGCAGCATAAGCAACACTCTTAACCAATGAAACTTCAAGGGAGTGAATGTGGCAGAAGGACGTGATGGGTAAAAAAAGCGTGTGGGGATATCAGTGTGCAGGTGAGGCCAGAGTATGAGCCATTACCTATTTAAATGATGCCTTGGTGATAGATTGGTTTCATTACATCGCCTTACACAACTGGAGGTCTCACCTGATACTGCACTGAGGAGTAGTTTTGCAAAAGATGTATGTTAATGTTAATGTCCAACCTGTAAACCCAATAAAAAAAGCTAAAAAGGAGCTTCTAACAAGTATTGCCCACAATCATGATAAAACAGTTGCCAATCTTCCCAGGAGGGGACGTCCCAGCACATTCACTACAAGGTCAGACTGTGCAATGCTCAGAGAACATGCAAAAAGCCCAAGCTACTCTACACTGCCAAAAGTATCCACTTGTCTGCCTTCAGTTGGTTGAGAAGGTCTGGCTCACAGTCTCCACTCTAATTCATCCCAAAGGTGTTCTATCAGGTTGAGATCAGGACTCTGTGCAGGCCAGTCAAGTTCTTCCACACCACACGTCATTCATCCATGTCTTTATGGTCCTGCTTTGTGCACTGGTGTGCAGTCATGTTAGAACAGGAAGGGGCCATCCCCAAACTGTTCCCACAAAGTTGGGAGCATCAAATTGTCCAAAATGTCTTGATATGCTGAAGCATTAAAGAGTTGCTTTCACTGGAACTAAGGAGAACAGTCAGACAAGTACTGTTCTCCTGGCAACCACCAAAACCAGACTAGTCAGATTTCACTCGGATTGTCCAGATGCGAGAAGTGTGATTTGTCACTCCAGGGAACACATCTCCACTGCTCTAGCATCCACTGGCAGTCTGCTTTACAACTTTGCACTTTTCATTGCGCTTGGTGATGCAAGGCACGGACGCAGCTGCTCAGCCATGAAAACCCATTCCATGAAGCTCTCTACGCACTGTTCTGGAGCTAATCTAAAGGCCACATGATGCTTGGAGGTCTGAAGTTGTGCTGAGCGGCTCTGCACGCTATGCGCCTCAGCATCCACTGACCCCGTTCTGTGAGTTTATGTGGCCTACCACTTTATGGCTGAGTCGCTGTCATTCCCAATTGCTTCCACTTTGTGTATAGTTCCACCAACAGTTGACTGTGGAATGTTTAGTAGCGAGGAAATTTCAGGACTGGACTTGTTGCATCCTATCACAGTACCACACTGGTATTCACTGAGCTCCTGAGAGCGAACCCATTCTTTCACAGATGTTTGTAGAAGCAGTCTGCATGCCTAGGTGCTTGGTTTTACACACCTGTGGCCGTGGAAGCGATTGGAACACCTGAATTCAATGATTTTGATGGGTGAGAGAATACTTTTGGGGATACAGTTTACATCTCAAACTCGACAGGCCTCAGTTAGCATGTTAAATGTTAAAGTTCATGAAAGTACGATTAGAAAAAGACCGAACAAGTTTGGCTTGTTTGGAAAGGATGCCAGGAGAAAGCACCGCTTAGGTATGCAAAGTGTGCATCTGAGCAAACCATAAGACTTATCAAAATCTAAATCAAACAGCATGTCAGCACAAACACCGCAAGCCAACTCTCAAGCACAGTATTGGAGGGTTGATGATTTAGGCTTGTTTGGAGCCACGGGACCTGGGCACCTTGCAGTCACTGAGTCCACCATGAACTCCTCTGTATACCAAAGTATTCTAGAGTCAAATGTGAGGCCATCTGTCTGACAGCTAAAGATTAGCTTAAATTGGGTCATGCAACAGGACAGTGATCACAGGCACAGCAGCAAATCTACAGCAGAATGGGTGAAAAAGAAAAGAGTCAAGGTTCTGCAATGACCCAGTCAAACTTTGACCTGACTGAAATGCTGTGGTGGGACCTTGAGAGAGCTGTGCATAAATGAATGCCTGCAAACCTCAATGAATTGAATCAAGATTGTAAAGGGCCAAAATTGCTCCACAATGATGTGAGCGACTGATAAAGTCATACAGAATATTATTAGAACTACTGCAAGATATTGCTGCTAAAGGTGCTTCAACAAGCTACTGACTCATGGGATGTGCTTAGTTATTCACTGTAATACGTGATGTTTTGTCGTTCATCTGCGGTTGCATTTACCTAATTATAAAACTTGCTGAGAATTTCTTTTATTTTTTATCCTGGCACCTAAAACCTTTGAACTGATAGAGGATGTACCTTCTTTTTACCATGACTGTATGTAGCCAAAGACGCCAACGCAGCTCTTTCACAGCAATCATTTTTGTTATGAGGCAGCAGGTAAACACAACCGTTACTAATCACACAGATTAAGGTTATATAAAACAGAAGCTGCATTAACGTCATGAGTAACACCTGTGTTTGCCTCCTTTTCAATGTCAGAATGGCTGCTGCGAAAAAAAGAAGGAAAAAAAGAAGAAGCTGAATGAGCTTCGCCACTCCCACTCAATATTGCATCAACTGCATGTTAATCCACAGGTCCTAATTCTCCCTCTTTATTTATGTTTGAGCAATGCTTGAAATGTTTGGGAAATTATATTACTGAAAAACCTTTTTTTTTTTTTTTTTTAAATGTACCTTTCCAGTAGTCCAGGGTTAGATGGAAGTCACATAATAAAATGGGGAGTAAAACAAAAGGTTTATTGCTTCTAATTTCATGAGATAAGAACCATCTTCAGCCATTTTTACACTTGCACTGCAGCGCAGAATTTTTCTAGCCATTATCTCAAGTCCTATTGGGACTTTCTGCAGTCTTTAATCTGCCACTGTTGCAGTGCAAAGTCCGTGTAGTGTCAGATTGCGCCAGTAAAGCCGCGGCGAGCAAGTTGACATCATGTGTCCTCCATCCTGGACCAAACACAGTACTTCCAGTAAGTGAGAATGTTTCCTACTGTTCAGTGCAGAGACACAAAGTCGGACCATGAGAGAGTCCCAAATATCAGATGGTCTACATCAGTAACCTTTACCCAGACAGCAGTGTGTTTAAGGCGCTCTGAGAGTTCTCATCCTTTTGCCCTAATTGGGACTAAGCAAGAAATCACATTATACACTTACACACAGTTCATAAAGTGCCACAGGAGGCCAAACATTTTACCATGTAAATAGCTGGGTAAAATGTACTTATGACATGTATTTGCCAAATATCTCATTAACACACACTTAGCTCTCCCTCTCTCCGTCTGCTTCTTCCCCTAAAACACACAGAGGCTCTAGTGGCCAAATTAATGCTGCATGTTTTAATTTCCAACAGGGAGTACATTAAGAGCTGATAATGGATGCAAATCTGGCGGAAATTTCTCACTGGATCCAATGAGTTTCACTCTGCACAGCAGGGGTGTGTGTGTCGAAGCTGCTTCTAAACACAAACACACACAGATGTGCCACCATCCTAATATCCCAATTAGAGCTAGAAAAGTCCAATCCCCCCCCCCGCACACACACACACACACACCTAAACACACACAGAGAAACCATAGGAAGCAATTTGCTAATTTGAAAAATAGAACATTTTATTAAAGGCTACATCTCTTCATAATTACAATAATTAAAGTACCGAGGCATCTTTTCAACTGAGCTCTATAGAACGCATAATTTACAGTTTACAAGAAGAACCAAGGAAGCCATGAAAAATATCATAAAACATAAACATGATGATACTAAAAGGCATAAAAATATCTTTTCAACATAAGGCCCCTTGTAAAAACCAAGGGAGTAACAGGACCCTGAAAACTGGGTAAAACATGGCAAGAATCCATGTAGGCACAGCTACTGTACTCAAATAAAGACACTATGAACATAGTGTATATATAGATATATATATCTCTCACCACCATCATTAGCATCTGCAGCTCATAGTGCAGGCTCGAAATACTCACTCACTCACTCACGCACACACTCACAGGTAAGCATATAGGGGAACACATTATAGAACTTTTTGTTGGTAGATATGAATATGGTGTAAACACATTTGTGGGGACTCAAGGACCTGTTCAGGGCAGTATCCTCTTAGTAAATATGTAGGCTATTTGTGCGATGCCTGCGCCGCTGAAACAAAGGCACTAAGACGTGACAGATCAAGGCTAGCTGGGCAGAGTCCCAGAATATGGAATTTAACATTAATAGCATTTTTTCTTTTTTTTCCCTCCTTTTTCTTTTTTTTTTTTAAATTCCATAGCACACTAAAGGGCTCCCTCAGAGCAGATGGGGACACATCCACAAATAGCACTGCAGTAGTAAATATATTATTGAACTTTAAGTGATAGAGAGCCATTCTCAAAGCTTCAGCAGTAAGCTCTCCAGCCAGGAGAGTGGAGATGTCCCGGAGTGGGAGTGGAGTTCTTGAAGAGGTATTGTTGATGTTTACAGTTCAATATGACGGGCTGAAAAGGAATAAAATACCTTTGCTTGAGAACTGATGCTGAGATGTGGGGGGAGGAGGGGGGGGTTCACAGATGTGGATAATTTGAGAAGTTTGTCCAACTCCAAGCAGCTTGTCCATGGAAGAAGAAGAATAGGATTTGGGAAAGGGATATTTCCAATAAATAGCTATAGAAATCTTTACACAGCAATACGAGCATCACAATACAATGCAATGTACATGTATATCTGCGTATACATATTAGTGATGTGCTAGTGAGCAACTATGGGCAGACACTGGCACAGGCAGGGTCAAGTAGGCTCTCAGTCTCAAATCAAACCCACCGTGCCCTGCTTCTTTGACAAGTGGTCATTCCTAGAGTCTCTAGATATTCCTCTTTTGGAAATGTTTCAGCCCCGCAGCATAGAGTCCATGTTTTCTTCACTTCATGGGGGCTTTTCTACTTGACAGTCCGGTAATATGGATATCCTGTTCCACTTTAGTTTTCTTCTCCATTGTTCTTCCAGTCCATCTGCCCAGACCTTAGCATTATACCAACATCTCCAGTCCTTCAGTCTTAGCTTAAATAAACAACAAACAAACAAAAAAACAAACAAACAAACACATGTTTGCCATGTTTGTGTGTGAGAGCATGTGAAGGAGGGCATCCGCAGAGGTATTCCACAACACCGGCAGCGCTCACTCCATCCTCTCCACCTTTCCCAGAATCTTGCCCTCGTAGGTGGGAAGCAGGGAGCCGTCGTCGGACACCTCCTCGAAGACGGCGCCGCACTCGAACTCATCGCTGGCCTTCTTGAAGTAGTACCTGCAACGGAGAGGTGAGAGTGTTAACGCCAGAGTACTTTCACTTGATTCGAGATGCTTTAAATCCCATAGGCGAAAAGTCAAAAGAAAGACCCGATAAGTCAAACGGCATTTTGCCGCTCCCTTTTAAACATAAGGCCTCATTTCTGCTATCTGCAACCAAGCTGCTAAATACACAATGAGCCAGGCCTGCTGATACTGGGGCAGGGTGGAACCTGCTGCTGAGAAGACTTGCTTTTAAACAGCAGGCTTCCTCTCTCTACATCCCTCCCTCCACTTGTTCTCTCTTTTACTTTTTCTCCCATTCCTTTTCTTCCCCCGCTGTGTTGCTGTGAGTTTTGCCCTGGCTAACAGGGGCCAATTAGACCCGTGTGCAAATGAAGGGGTCCTTTGACAAAGGCTAAAATTTTGGGTGCCTGCAAGTCTGCCTGTCATTACCCCTGACTCCTACACACCCGCTCGTGCACAGAGCTTTCACTCACTCCTCATCTCTGGTTCATTATTACAGGGACAAAGAAAAGAGACAAAGTTGAGGAGGAGGAGGAGGAGGAGGAGGAGGAGAAGGAGCAGGCAGTACACCGTGTCCTTCCTCACGCATGTTGACAGCGTGAGCTCTTACCGAGAACTATAGGAAGGGCAGCTGATTAACAACTTTTTGTGTATGTGTGCGGAAGAAAAAAGGAAAAAAAAAAAAAATCTCAGGAGGGGCTTCTTGTCAGCCATGACTTCACTGGGCCATAATGATGCAACACCCCTCACCCCCCATTTTAGAGGAAGAGAAATCAGCAGGGGTGGGTTGGTTAACCGGGACTCAACATCCACTCATTAACTATGTAATGGAAAAATGCCTCGATTTGCTCTGTGTGTGGTGACTGGAATGCGGGTATGTTTGCGAGCATTTTTTTTTCTTTAAGACAAAGTAAAACAAGTAACGCTTATAAAACCAGATCTGCAGCACTGCAGAGGCGCACAGGAGTGCACACGAGCCAGCTGGCATGGGGATAAGCGCTAATAAAGACCTACGACGCAAGAAGCTTTTGAACTAAGCGAAATACAAGAAACCCGTTTTAGGAAACTGGAAGTGAGTAAATAAGATAAAGCACACTGATGAGATGAAATCGAAGAGTGAAGGACACTCCTGATGACGGTTTCCTCCTTTTCTATCTGGAGAGGAAGACAGAAAAGTCAAGCCCTCCTACTTTAAGAAAAAAAATAATTCTTCAAAGAGCTATGATCTTTTTTTTTTTCTTGCTAGGAGAGACAGACAGAGACACAGAGAGCCCGAATTTCCACTGGAACATGTTTTATGTGGCTGGATCTGCCCCCCCCCTCCCCTTCTCCCTCCGTTTGCACTGACATCTGGCACCAATATCATCTGGCAGGGCCGAGCAGTACTGTTCTTTGTTGAACTGCTGCCATGTTGAAATGACCCAACTCCACACATTCTCTGGCTGCTATTAAAGCGCCGCACAGCTCTCTTTCCAAAAAATGTGGATGGTATGACAGAGGAACTGAGGCTGTGAGCCAGAGAGAAAAGAAGAGCGGTATTGGGGAGGGGGCAAACAGACAGATGTGGAGAACTCAGAGCTAAGTGCTTGTCACATTTGTTGATCTGAAAATGCTGTGGACATCTGGACAGGAAGAAGTTTTGCTAAGTTCTTCTGCCCCCCCTCCCCATTTGATACCTGTAATTATTAACACAATACTCAGGCCATGCTTATCTTGGAGACCATGGCAGTCTAAACAATAAATGTTTGATCTTTTTCCTTTAATGCCCACTGGAAAGAAACAATCAAAGTCAAATCTCTCTCCACAAACACACATCGAAGCCGAGCGGCCTCAGTGAGGGCCCTCCAGAAGGGCAAACAAGCGGATCTGGCATTTAACAATCTGCCTTTCAAAAATATCCATAAAATGATTACAACATGTGTAAACACAGTGCACGTTCACTGAAAACGCATTAATGTGCGTGCACGCATGCATACACACACACACACACACACACACACCCAGAAAAGGAAAAAAAAAGAAAAAAAAGAAAAAAAAAGGAGGCCCTGATAGCATCAGTGAAGAATTTGCACGCTGGCCATTTGTGTGAGTCTTTGTTGGTTGAAATGAAAGGGGCTGGGGCTTCAAAGCCATGTGTATTAAGTGTGCCTTAGCATGGAAATCAATACCAGATGGGACCCAAAATCGCTGCAGTTCAAACTCTCCCACTAACCCCTGCACCACCCTCCCTCCCTCCTCTTGTCCCTTCCTTTTCACTGCACCCCTCGCAACAAACACACACACATCCAGAGGCCCGCCTGAGTGCAAACACAGGCATAGAAACAAACAACCACTGATATCAGCCTTTCACGCAGTCCTGGAAAAAATCTCTCCGGTCTTTAAGGTTGCAGGTGCTAACTGCAATTCAAAGGCAGAATTTTACCACCAGAGTATGGCTTGTGTCTTCCTTCAGTCTGTAGCAATTTAGATTGGTCACCACGTCTAAAAGGCCCTCAGTTATGAGGAGATATTGGCCCGGTGCCTCTACACACCTGTAGTTGCCCTTCTTGCGGAGCTGCTCCTTGAAGTGACCCAACGTCAGACTGTGGCTCTTCATGGTCCTCCGATAAGGAATTTCCTCACCGCAGAAGAAGTACGTCACCACCATCTCCCCGCTGCTCACCCCATGGCTTCCTGAACCCTTTTTACACCTGCCGGGAAACAAAGATGGAGAGGAAGGGTGTCAGAAGGAGTGAGCACTCTCGTGATATTTGACAAGATCCAGACAAAAGAGAAATAAGAATAGAAGCTTCTAAAGATCTCCAACAAGCAATCTACTAATTTCCCCACATTAGACCAGAAATACAGTAACTAACAGCATCCTGAGTGAGAGTGACCCAGTGACATCAATAAGTTTGTGCTTGTGTGTGCATGGTCTTATCAATTCCCCTTCAGCTATGTCCAAGGCTTTGTAGGCCCACTTCAGAGGAACACTCTCTTTCACCCTAGTCTAGTACCAGCTCACTGAAGGACAGCCAACAAAAATGATACATTATATATATATATATATATATATATATATATATAAATAAAGGGATGTCTCCATCGGGTGGTGCAGTGACCATACACACACACACACTCTCCAAGCAAAGCACAAATGCACACAACTCATGCAAATGTAAGAGGCGGTGCTACGTCTACAAAGCCTTAAATAAGTGAGTGTCTGCGGGGGTGTCTTGTGTCTGGTATGTAGCTTTGTTGCTTTTCATCTATCTCTGTGCGGTAAGCAGTGCAGGTGACAAGTGGGAAGAGTTAAAAAGGGTCAAAGTACACTTGAAGTTGGAGGCTATAGCTGAGAGGAGGAGGAAGAGGAGCAGAAAGGAGGAGAGGAGAGGGAGGGCAGGACTGTAGAGGCATCGTACTCTTCTGATTGGAGAATGGTCGTGGGGGGGCCAGCGGGGCTGGGACTGACGAAAGACAGAGGGACAGACGCCCCACACTGAACAGGTATGAGGTGGGTCTTCTCTCGCTGAAGACTGGACACTGAATGCCTGGGACAAGAAATGAAATAGACTTCAGTGTAACATAAAACCATTTTAAAGAGCACTGGAACATCTGGAATAGTTAGCAGTTATAACCAAGAGCACTACTTAATAATCTGCTCTCTAAGGTCTGTGTGTACCTTTGCTTGGTGGGCTTGGTGGAGACCTCCTCCAGTCTGCGGCAGGCTTCCTCCAGCTGCGCCAAAGTGTTGGGAGGAGGCAGGGGTGGCATAGCTGGGTCTTGGATGAATGGCTGAGCTGGCTGGTGACTACGTAGGTGGCCGCAGCTTCCACCACCACCCCATGTGTGTGTCTGAGTAGATGAGCCTCCAAAGGATTTCTTGGTACTCTGGGTACTGCAAGGGAGACAGGAAATATGACTTAACAACATGAAATGGTGCCCCTAATAGTCACACAGACACCCCAAGTATTAGCCTCCACTCACCTGTGAGACTTATGCCTGCCCTGTCGCTTACTTTCCAGGATCCACTGCAACACATTCTGCGTGGGGTCTGTTGTGTCAGTTGGCAGCTGTAGGGGCCCACAGTCCTCCGTGCACCTCTCTGCTACTCCGTCCTCAGCCCCTGAACGACACATGCGCCTCGATAGGGAACTTGAGCGCCTGGGAGGAAGATGAATTGCATTCCTTATTTTAATACACAAAAAGCAATTCAAAGAAAAAATGTACACTAATACAGAACAAGTGTTTGGGACTGACCCCACGCTGCTGTCTGTTGTGATGGCCCCACACATCTCTCTGCCCAGGCTGCGGCTGCGCTGATAAGGCTGACAGGGCTGGCACTCGCCACTGCCGGAGCACACGCTGTGCACCCTGAGTGCTGCCTCCCTTTCGATTTGCTCTTTAGACTTAGGACCAGCGTGATGGTGGATGTAGTGGTGGTGGATGTGTTTCGTGCTCTGTCTGCTCACGAGGGTTCTGTTGGGACCCAAGGCCAGAGTGAACTGCCCTTGGTCAGGACTAGATACAGAAGAACTGGAGGGCCCTGTTCTCAGCATGCCCTTGACACCGAACCCTGCACAGGTGAAAGGCCGGTGTTCTGGCGAGCTGGATCGAGGGGAATGCCAGGATCACTGCCGGGGACTGGCACCCGGGGGTCTTCAGGACACGAGAAAGGTGTTCGTCCAGGATGGCCTGGGGGTCCTCGTCAGAGGAGCCGGAGAGGAGGGGTAAGGAGTGGGGCGAGAGCGCGGGAGCACTTCCCACTATCTCTGCATCTTCTCTTTCATCCTCCTGATTAAAAACAAGGTGAACTAAGTCAATGTCAAATCAAGAGATCTTGTATCATTAATTTCTCCAGTAAGAACCAGAGTCACACAAACCTCCTGAATCTGCTGCAGCCTCTCCTCCAATGTGCTCGCCGTGTCCTGCTGCCTCTTCAGGTTCTCAAGGCGGGCGATGAGCTGAGCTGCAAACTCTGCCGGCACCATTGGTATCATCTCTTTGGGAGGATGGCGAGTACGCTTTGGAGGAAAAAGGAGATTCATGAGCAACTTTGAGACTCCTGTCATCCCTCCATGACTACAGCACTTCCCTTACCAAAGTCTACCAACAGATCATCTATGGCTATGCATTTCCCACTACAGGGCACTTGCACTGGCACCTAGGGCTACAGCGCTGTTTTAAGGGTTGGCAGG
Source organism: Pterophyllum scalare (assembly GCA_024447675.2). Lineage (NCBI taxonomy): Eukaryota > Metazoa > Chordata > Actinopteri > Cichliformes > Cichlidae > Pterophyllum > Pterophyllum scalare. The sequence goes on along the minus strand of JAMQGT020012947.1, from coordinate 31,004 downwards.
CCTGGTGTATGGTCATGCTGGGCCAGGCCTCGGCTGGTTCCTTCTGTCATCATCAGCAGGCCTCTTTAAAGTCAGCTCACTTCAAAGGCTTCCTCGTCAAATATCAAACACTCAGTGGGGGGAGAATAGAGCGGTGAAGGGAGGGATGGAGGGATAGATTGATGGGAAGCAGTGGCTTTACATCTAGAAATAAAAGCCACATATCGACAGGGGGTGGAAGAGAACTCCAGGGAGGAAAAGGATGAGGGATTAAAAAAAAAAAAGAAACTGGGAGAAGCTGAGATGTAGAGATGTGTGTTCATGAGAGAAAATGAAGAGAGGAAAGGATTGAAGGGAAGAGATAAAGGTGCCAAAAAACAGGATGGGAGATCAGAAAGGTTGAGGTAATTCCCCCCCCCCGCCCGGTCACATGCTGGGCATCTTTAACATATAGTAAAGTGACAGTATGAGAGTGGGAGCACACACAAATCTTAAATTATTTTTGCAGTTGGGCTTTCTTGCCCCCCCCCTTCTCATAAGCCTTTGTAGTCAGGATAAAGGGGAGAAAAAAGTGAGAAAAAGAGGGGCTGTCTGATGGTGCCTGGAGCTGGTGCACCATGGGAATGGCAGCCATCGCCAAAAATCAGACAGAAAACAAAAAACAAGAATAAAAGCAGAAAAAATATATAAAGCAAAAATGGGGAGAGTGAGAAAAGCAGCAAGATCCGACAGCAACGGCTACTACGTACCTCATTATGTAGAAAAAAAGGGAGTTACATTAAGTTTGTTTTAACAAGCTGCTTCTGTTACAGCTGCTACTGCAAGTCCCCCCCCCCGATTCGGACTTCCTTTCTTTTTCTTCTCTCAACTTGAAGTTAGCTTCTCTTAAGCCTTAAGCTACCAACTCCCCTCTGACCTGCTGAGAGCTCACATGACATGCTCAAACTCTTCCCTTAGATCCCTCACTTTTAGGGAGGGGGCTGGCTGAGCATTTGTGTTTCTGTATGTGTGTGATGGGGGTTTGGGGGGGTGGCAGGGCTGTGAAAAAAAAAAGGGGGGGCAGCTCTGCTGGAAGTTGTCACTTTCCTGTGCGTTTGTTCCATTCATCCGTGGATCAAAGCGCTGCGTGTGCGTGAACGGTGTGTGCGTGTGAATGTGTCTGAGTATCTTTGTGTTTTTGTTGAGGAACCGGGCTGATTTCAGAGCCCTCGGGATAAAGCGGCAGAGATCTTCCTCATCTCTCCCTGTTCTCCATATTTACAGCATCGGTGGGGAAGAAAAACCCTGGTGTGTTCCGAGCACTGGGGCGATAAACAGCTTAGAGACCTCCCCGTCTCCTGCAGACTTCAAGGAACCCTAATGGGGGTGTAGGTGACACCAAAGGTAGGGAGGGGGGGGGCTTGTGTTTGTATGCGAGCTTATATGAATATGTGTGTGTGTGTGTGTGTGGGAGGCTGAGGCTTTGACGTTACTCTTTAGATCTTTGCTGGCGTTGTTGAATTGAAGATGCCAAATACAGTTTGTGCGGTACTATTCATAGAACCAAGAGAAACCCGGTACACAGGGTGGTATGGAAATTACTCCGTGGCACCCTGTGCTCAAAGACTTCTGAGCATGTGTATGTATGTATGTATGCATGTGTGTGTGTGTGTTTGTGTACTTACAGGAAAAGCAGGCAGAGAGACTTGGCTGTTCATCCTCATGTTGCGCTGCATCTCCCTCTGTAGCTGCTTCTTGGAGCCCAGTTTATATGGAGGGATGCCATCTCTGGGGGGGGGGAGGGGTGCACAGACAGACCACAAAGGTCAATTACCCAATCGGATACATCATTAAAGACCAAACAGGCATTCAGGAAGAAGCTTGTTAGCCAAATGGGGAGATCAAAGACAGTTCAAGCAAGAACAAATCTAATTTATTAATTCTCCAATTCATTTAGCTTTTCATGTTTCAGGCTTAATCTGAGAACAAAAAGGCTACTCAGAGGTAAATTATGACAGCATTTCCGCTCTGAGCAGGACGCGTTACACCGAGTGAGGTTTTATTTGCCCTAGAAACGACACTCATTTTCAGAGCTGGCTACAGCACAACACTGGGCACCCTGCTGGCCATTTCCTTTCAACAGCGTGCACACATACACACTGCAGTCAGTGTGCTCTGCTTTACGGGCCAAAAGTAGTGTCAGCATTAGCATTTCCCAACTGACTTTTATGTTAAGCTGAGGACACTGTTAGCATTAGCTACTTATTATACTTATTCAAAGAATCACTGCAGGATAGGACCCCAGAGTGCAGGTAACCTGGTTAAATCTGAGGGGCTGAAGGGCTGGCTGGCTCAATAAAGGGAATCAAACAACAAACTGCAAAGCTTCAAACCAAAGCACTTGACAGTGTAAAACAATCTCTTTCCTTCCATGCTAAACAGCAGTTTCCTGGTGACCTAGCCTAACTGAGAAGCACTTTTCCACTTTTGCTTTGAAATGCCACAGTCATGCGCATAAGCAACAACCCCCCCCCCTCCCAATCTTCATTTGGCAAGCGCTGCTGCAGCCAGCCTCTGATCTCCGCACATCAAAAGGCTGGTTTGTAAGATAAGGTAATGTTTGAAGTCTGCGCAGCTGCATTCCCCAGCGTCCAAGCAAATCCATAAATAAGATATAAGCAAAAATCCCCCCCTCCACCACTCTTTTTCTCTTCCCACCCAACCGCCTCCTCCCCCGTTGCATTTTCCCTTTTCTATTTTTTTCCTCTTTATCTGTAAATAAGATTCACATGTTTATGGGTCTTTTTTTTAATTGACCTAAAGAGAGGCAGATATACAGATCAAGGCCAGAACGGGCAGAAAATGAGGTGGGGAGGTTGCGTCCCTGTGGCCAGGGCTTTGTCACCGGCTTTGGGCAAAGTACAGCAGAACAGGACGATATTGGCCTCCGCCTCTTTGAAGGAGTGCTGTGTGTGTGATATGCCAGAGCAGAGGACGTCCCATTGTAAAAAAGCCTTTATAGCTGCCATATTTCTATGTAACCTAGCCCACTGGTGCAGCTGAACATCAGTGTGTCAGTCTTTTGAGTTTCTTTTGCTTGGTCATAGTTACCGCATGAAACCCCTGCCCTTCCCTCGGGTGAGATGAGGTAAAGAGCAACTTGTTGCACTAAGTTTTTTCTTTTGCTTTGCATTTAAAAGCCAGCTGACCGGGGCACATCTGGCCTTGAGCTGTGCACCACAGCAACTTGTCACTTGAGAGACACGTGATTAAGCCAAGTAATTCTTTAGAGGAACGAGTGCTAAGGCACGTACACAGATAAGCACCAACCACATGTGGACAGTGGTACAACATGAGCAATTGATTTGTAAGTTCCTTCATGAGTGACCAATCAGAGCTAACTTAGTAAATACGAATGTCAAATTTTAAAATGAGCATCTTTGGGTTTTCTTGATTTTCTGACATGCACTTCAATCCCACCACAACAAGCATCTCAAGGGGGTAAAGATCTCAAGGGAGAACCCCATTGAGCTGCCGCTAGTCAACAGTGGAGAGGAAAAACTCCCTAATAACAGGAAGAGAGCTCCAACAGAATGAGGCTAATGGAGAGGCAGCTACCTGCTTGACCATATCACTAATCAGAAAGAGTAACAAGCAAATTAGCTGATATCAAAACAGTGCTCATGTCCAGTGATCCATCAAATGTAAAGCCGCTGTACTCATTTCCACTAATTGACTGAAAGTCCTTCAATGGCAAAAGCAGAAGTGTTTTGTAACAGAGCTTGGCATCGATCTATGCCATGTCCTGGATGCTGGATTGTAGCTTCAGGGGCCACAATCCATCAGTGGCTAGCTATTCTTCCAGTCTGGCCACGGCGCCAAACACCCAGCTTTTCTGAATTTCCACAGCAACTCGTTCCACCCTCCTGTGCTCTCTCTCACACGTGCTCATGTTTGGATAATATTCACTTACACGCTGCTGTCAGTCACAGACATGGCGTCGTCCGTCAAGGCGTCACTGGAAACCTCGCTGTCATTTGTGCTGCTGACAGGGGCGAAGGAGCCCGAGTGGCAGGGGTTGAAGTGAGTCTGCTCTCTTGTATGACCTGGGACGTTTACAACAACAAAGAGCAGATTAATCAATAGTCAATGAATCAATGTCCAACAGGTGGTTGCTAATTCATTTCTACTTCTCATTCTGAGGATGTGGGATCAAAACAAGTTTATACCTTCTGATGTTTAAGAGGAAAATGATCAAATGTTTGAATATAACCTCACTTATCTGCTACCCATAACAAAGAATGAATGTGACAATCTGAGCCTGGGAAAACTCCAGTTTCCTCCCTGTTCCTTCTTAAATATCCCATAATTTATCTTTCCATTTTGCTCACCTACATCCACTCTTTCCTCAGCATACATCTCCCACTGTGTATGCATTCTTGCCATGGTACAGGAGGAGAGAAAAGTGGAGGAAAGTGGGAGACTATCCCCCCCCCAAAAAAAAATGTCAGAGAAAGGAAGAAAGGGGAGAGGTGGGTTCTCCACAAGGAGGGAGAGACCCAGCATGACTAAAGCTCTAGGCCCCCAGCTCCAGGCTGACCTTCAGAGGGGCTCGCAAAGAGTCAGGTATTTAACACAGCTGGCCTTGCATTCTTCCCTCCCTGCCTCTTTCACCCCCCCATTTATGCTTTCTCCTCCCTCCCTTTCTTTCATGAGCCCCCCCCACCACCACCACTCTCTCTGTCCTTCCTTCATTTCACTCCCTTTCCCTCCTCCCCACCTTCCCTCTCGCTCCAAAAGCATGCCTCGTAGTCCCTATCCCTGAGTTTTCAAAGGAAAAAGATAAAAGTAGAGAAGGCGCGCGGGGTGTGGGGGGGAAACGCAGCGAAGGAGGGAATCAGAGGAGAATTGACGCAAACAAGAAAAGGGGGAAGAAGAGAGTGAGAGGGTTTTTGGTGGGGAAGTGGAGGTGGGTGTTGATTCTGCACTGTAGCTGAAGCCGTTAAGGGTTTGTTTTTTAAAAGACAGTCTAAGTCAGACGAGAAGAGGTTGGGGTGGGGGTTGGGGGGGGGGTTAAGAGCACATGTTTTGAATCAGAAGGGTGACAATAATGGCAGGGGAGAGAAAAGGGAGAGCTGCCAATCCCTGCCGTCCAAAGCAGGTAGCTGTCAGCTTGCTCAGCCTGTCATTGTAAGTCAGCAACAGGAACATCAGAGGACGTCCCAGAGTTGACACTACTCTTTTTTCTGTATTGGACTGGCCTTTACACTCATGAATCACTTAAATGTATTTGGAATGCCATCTTAATCTAAAGTCTGCTCTTTTAAATGCAACAGACAAAAGAAAAAAAGGCCTAACAAGCACCCGAATGAGACTACAGAACAGCCACTTCAAAGTTCCATCTATAGCTCTGCTATACATTTATCTCTGCCAAAAGCTTGAGGACAGTGTGGTACAAGAGGAGGCATAGCACAGCAATGTCATCATCTATTATTTGCTGGCTGGGGCCTGAGCCAGCGTGCTCTGTGAACTTTTCCTGTGGAAGACGATCCCTCACTCTGCGGAACTATTTCAAAGCCCCGGAAATCCAGACGAGCGCCAGCAGAGGGCTGCTGCCGGAGACGGTGAGAGGGGAGAGAGGGGCCAGGGTGGGACAGGATAACCAGAGTTTTCTGCAAACTCTGGTGTTGCTGAGAAAAAGCACTTGTACACGAGGGAAATGTTTTCAGTTGCCTTTAATATGCAATAACTCCGCACGAATTCAGGTTTGTTTTTGCACCAGAAAACAGAGTAAACAGACATACCTGAATCCCCCGTCCATCACCTCCATTGCCCTCAAGGAAACCGGGGCCCTCTGCGCTTTAGCCGAAAGTCCAATCAGTGCTTTAGCTTTCAAATCACAACTCCACTCCTCCTCTTCATTGAGCGTGGGCAGGTATCCATAGGTGTTCAGGTCTGCCAGCCCGTTCGAGTTAACGTGACTCGGGTTTTCTCCCCAGTTCTCACGTACTCGAGGTAAATGTCAGAGGTCAGAAACATCTGGTACGCGTTCTCCTCCATGTTGGTTTGGATCTCGGTCTGCGCCTGATCGAACATGGCAGAGTCTATGTGTTGCTTTTTGATATTATCCCGTATGAAGGTTTTAGTCGCGGGCTTCAGCTGTTTGGCGACAATGCTGTTGTTTTCGATGTAGCGCTTGTAAATTGCTTTGGCGACTCTCTGCGTTTTGGTATCCTTGAGGTCCATTTGCCTGAATCCATTGCAGGCGAACCAAAAGTCTAAAGTGTCCACACATTTCTCTCGCTCGAGGAATGTCCTAAAAGAAGAGCACCGTCCTGATCCCCGAGGAGAGAGTGCAAAGACTTTGTCCACCGGGAAAGCGGGGAATCCGGGGAGGCACTCCCCTCTGGCTCCCCGAGACCATCCTCGTTCCTCCTCGCCGAGGAGCCCGGAGAGCCGAGCAGAACGGATCTGGGCGACTCCAGGGGTTTCATCACTGGGAATTTGCCGGGGTAGCAGGGCGCGTCGCCCTCCTCCCCAGGCACAGGGGGTCGAGGCGCATCTTCGCGGAAACTACTGGCGATATTGTCCATAAGCGCCCGGCTCATGGCTCTGAAGGCAGCAGGAGAGAGCCCGTGTGTGTAGTTCACCTCCTCTGAGCTTCTACTGTAATCTCCTCACTCTCTTATGTCAGCGGGGGGCTTCTCTCTGGCTGCCCGGCTTCTCTCTGAAACACAAAGTATTGATCTAATCAAAACCAGATCCGCCCCAACTTCAAAGGGGGGCAGAAACGCAGTAAGAGCCTTTTCAGACCCTCGCTGACTTTTACAGAAACAGACAGACGAGTTCAGAGGAAAAACTGGAAGAAAACGCTGCAGCAGAATTACATAAACAGCACTTCTTCATATCTCACACAGTCTGGTGTGATTTCTACAGAGGCGCTAGTGGTTAAATTAAAACATTTATCTATCTATCTATATATATATATATATATATATATATATATATATATATATATATATATATATATATATATATATATATATATATATTAAAGCCATATCTCTGCTGGATTACCGCCATCCTTTTCGATAACATCATGAGAAGTAGTAATTACATGCATGTCAAACTGGGTTAAGACCTGAGCGCCAATTAATAAGTCATAATTAATAAGTCATGTATCCACCAAAATGCCAGAGCATTACGCACGGACGCCGCTTCCGGATCATTTTCCTTAACATCCCTACCAATCTCTCATTTCTGGACCAGTCATTTCTCTACAGCTCATCGCAAAGCGCCTAAAAATTACGCCAAATTGAGCCTCTGCCTCAAGTACCTGTAGGACACCGATGTGGGACAAACTCCAAGAGATGGAAAAACGTGACCGAAATAGTTAATGCGGACAGGCAGGCTGCTGCTGCTGGAGCTTTAGCCTCCACAAATGTCTCAAAACATCCAGCAGTTTGTTGCAGATGATCGCTACAACGTGTCCCCGAAGCATCAGCGTTATTAGTTACACTGTATCAGGGGCTGATGTGCAACCTTGAAGATGTCACTTTGTATCGCTGATCCACTGCTCGGGTGTTAAACATGCCAAGAGATAAAAGGGCTCGGGGCACAGCTACAAGTCAAAAGCTTCCTACAGGATACCGAAAAAGAGGGAGATAACGAACATTAGCGGCCCCACTTGTCACACATTTCTTTAAGGCTGCATTTAAGGCGAACAAACAAGCCTTGTTACACGTCCAGACCCCAAGTGCAGCAAAGTCTCAGATCTTGTGAGGAAATCCACAAAAAACCCCGAAAAATTCTTCTTCGACACGTAAAAATGTAAGTACAAAATACTATCTTATAGAAAATGTTAGTGAAGGGAACGGGGACGATTCGGTCCCTTATCGGTCTTTAAAAGTAAGGAAAACGACCAATCACCCCCCCACCTCCCAAAGAACATTACTTCAAAGGCGAGTCAACAGCACATCAAAGAGACCTCCGATGGGGGCCACTTTGAGGAGGCACACACTCGCAACTTACCATCGATCCACGAGTTCTTCTCCTTGAATTAAACTCCGGGTTTGTTTGGGTTTTTTTTTTTTTTTTTATCCACAAAAAAGCGCTTTTAATCCACAATGCTGGTCTCCACAGCGCGTCCACATACAGTCCGTTCAGGTTCGAGTCGGTTTACGGAGAGAAAAATGCACTCGAGAGGGAAAAAAAATATCGCTTTTCTCCCTCCTCCTTTTCTCCTCCCTATGGTTTCAGGCTGCCATGCCGCACTGTAGGTCTCTCCTGTAGGCGACTCCAACACCAACTGAACCGAGAGGCTGGAGCAGCGCACTTCAAAGTCAGGAACCGACTGCCGGGTCCCGGCAGCTGTATAAAAAACAATTCCAACCTCGTGCCTTCGGAAAAAAAGAAAAAAAAGAAAAAAAAAAGGAAAACATGTGGCGGAGACCCCTCAGTTTTGGTGCAGTCACTGGTGACGAAATATTATTTAAAGGTTGCTTGGTTTATTTCCTGACCTGCCAGTATTTTTTTCCCCCCAACCTTTTTTTTTTTTTAACCAATCTTTCCGCAGACCACGAAGTTGTAGCTACAGTGTGAGGACCTTATCAAAGACAGGCAATCTTGAGCCAACTCCCCGAGGCTTTGAGAGCGTCAGAAGTAACTGATCTGCCGCCCCAATGGAACTATCGCTACAATCCCTCTGTTGCTACATAAACTTTAAAGACGCGGGCATCTTTTCTTTTCTAAACCCGCATCATTTTGGAGATCAACTCAGTGGAGTCCCGGGGTTGCACAATAAATGCAACGTCGCATTTCGAAATAGCACGCGTAACATCTCGACATGATTTTATTTTTATTTTTGAAAAGAAGACAGACATCCTGCTGAGTAATGAGAATGTTATTGCTACTTCACCCTAAGGACAGAGCTGTATAGATATGTACCTGCAGGATTCAAAGATTTGAAAGGAACTGCCAGCAGGGAGAATGGAAACCTGTTTTGAGTAAAAGGACAGTCATTTTACCCATCTCCAGTCCTTACACAGATACAGTACGTTGCCACAGGAAAGGAAATCATAGTGCTGTTATCACTCCACAGCTCCTACCAGTGGCTATAAGGGCACATGCATACACAGCAGATTAAAACATCTGCTCACTGTGGATAAGTTCTCTGACAGATGTTATCACATCACTTAAGCAGCAGAAGAACAACTCCTCTTTGCACCTCTGACTACGAAGCTTTCTGCTTTGTGCGTGCTCCTTAACTGCAGCGTGAGATAACATGAAAAAAGGAGTGGAAAGCAGCTCAGGCAACCAATATGCATCCGTTCACCGGTCAGTCTGAGAGGAGCAACGGACATTTTGGAAGTTGCACTTCCTTTATTCATACCACGCTGGCTACAGTGGTGTTAATAGTGTTTACTGGACAGACTCAGTGGTGTTTTGGAGGGGTCTTTAGTGTTCAAATGAGCCACCACAGGGGACCCTTTGTGCAAGATGACTGGCTATGTTCTTGAAAGAGAGACAGTAGGTGTCTGTGTGTCCTTGTTGTCTCAGCGGACAGAGATCCAAAAAGTACAGTACAAAGACGGCAAACACTTTGATCAGCCTGTTTGCTAAAGGTGCTGTGAAACGTTCTCCCTTGATGCCTCGCTTCCCATCAAGGTTAATAAAAGAGGAAATTGGAAGAGGCCATGATGACTAAGGGATTACTCATCATTCAAAGGCCACTTTATTGCCTTCAAATTCTGTCACATCCTGCACAAAAACATTCCCATTGTGTCTACTTCAAACGCACTATCCCGGCAAAGGCTGAACAGCCCTGGGTATTTGTACCCCAGCGGATACCCCTGCAGTTTCCCTGGGGCATGTGGAAAATGTGCGGGGAAGCTCAGCTTCTATATTGAAAAACAATATCAGTTACGCTTGACCAGCTCACTGAGGTAACTGTCCCACCTGAAGCTGAAAGAGATACTGTACAAACACATGGCTGAAAAGTAATGAATAAACACTGAAAATAGGTCAAAGGCCTAAACTGCTACCAAAATTAGTGTGACTGATGAACTGATCTGGCAATGCTGTTGACATCATATACAGTATATCAGTCATCTGGAACCATGCAAGATAATAACTAGTTAAGCTTATAATCCGTAAACACAATGTCCTATCTCACAAACATCTACACAGCAGAGGTCTTTCTGTGGGTTTTCCAGGTCATCTGGCTAATATAGTGACAGCAGCTCTGACAGAGTCAGTCTTTGTTAACTTTAAACAGCCCTGGTTGACCTCTGACAGTAAACACATCAGGGTAGAAGCCATCACCAGGACGATGTTGGTGACCCCCTGCCGGTACCTGGGGCCAGTTGGGCCCTCGTGTCCTGCCTCTTCAACCCCCTCCGTGGTTCCACAGGTCGGGTGTTCCCTGCTGCCCCTCAGGAGCTGACCTCAGGTCTGTGACCAGCCTGAGACCAGGGGTGTCCGGGGTTTCTAGCCCCTATAAAAAGAGCTTTGAAAAGAGGCTTCAAGGGGAGAGGTTATAGGATGTAACTGTCTCTCTTTATGGGGAGATATTATTACAGGGATAGGTCAAATTCAGACCTGCTACAAAGAGCTCTTTAAATAAAGAGGATTGGGGTGGGGTGGGGAGACACATAAATCACTTGTAAGTCCATTACATCTTTAATGTTGACTGCTTTTTTCTTTCCATGTGCAACATACACAAACACCTCACCTTAAGTCATAGTTGACAAAAACTCCAGAGGACAGGACGTTTCTTTTTTTTTTTTTTTTTTAATGAACGGGTTATGAGTAGCCTTGACCGGTCCTAGCCGCTGATGGCCACTTGAGCTGCAGCCATAAACACTAAGAGTGTGCGTGTGTGTGAGTCTACTGGTGCTGTGCTCACTGCGCAGAAGCTCTGTGATCACTAACTGCTCTCAATTACAGTATTGTGCGCTGTTCCTTTTCGGCTCGGGGTTAAACTCTTTGCAGACCCCTTTGAAGTACTCATCCCTTTATCTCAAACCAGAGCCAAGAATTTGGGGGAGGACAATGGAAAATGAAACCAAGAGGGAAGCTTATGGCAATTATCAACCAGGGCCATGAGGTGTAAGTCAGCTCTCACAGACAGAGGGAGAGAGGAGAGAGAGCACAGATAAAGAGGCTAACCAGTGTAGGACAGGGGGTTACTGTTTCAAGTTTGTTTGGTGTGTACACACTGCAGGCGACAAGCGACTGCCAAGAGAGGAAATGGAGGCCACCTCTTCAAAGTAGGTGACAACAGTGGCGGGAGACAATGGCCTCTAAAGGGAGGAAGAAGCTGATGAGAGGTGCACCGGTGTTGATGGCGGTGCAAGGTGTCTACACACAACTTAAGAGAGGACCAGGAAGAGTATGGGTGGAGAAGAACAGAGGAGAACGGAGGGAGAAGTGCTGTTGTCAGCAGAATCAAATGGCATGCAGTGAGCTGGGGAAGATACAATTAAAGTGTGGAGTTAAGACAGGCTTTGAAGTTGGACATGGTGCATAATACCCTTAAAAGTTAAGGAAGGGCAACAATTCGCCGGTTTGTTATGGGGGCTGTTTTGAAAGAGAAAGAGGAGGGGAAGAAAAAAAAAGGAGTGCATAGTTGTGGGGGGTGGCGGGGTGGTGTTGTTTTTGAAAGGGTTCAGTTTGAGGGGAGTAAAGTTGGATTTCAAGCTCCAATTGGCCCCAGAAGGATGTTTTTGAGTTTGTTTTTTTTATTATTATTATTTTATTTGCAAAACAGAGAATGTAAAGTGCGAGTGGGAGCCTGCGCCTACGTGTGAATTATGATGATGGGGAGGAGTGTTTGGAAAACAGAAGAAGGGAAAGATAAATGTGTCCCAGAGAGCCGAAAAGGGAGCAAGACAGGTGGAGGAGAAAAGACTAGAATGAGACATGAAATAGGTAGGGGGTGGTAGGTAGGGAAGACAGAGGAGAAATAAAAGAGAGACAAAGGGGCGTGAGTTGGAGGTTATTTATTGGTTTTTTCCCCTCGTTTTAATCCCATTTTGCGCTTGACTTTTAAGTCTACCAATGTATAGAAACAATGTCGGATGCACTGTCTAATCCCGTTTGGGCCATGAAGCTCACTCCACACTGACAGTAATGACTTTCATTTCCTGTGCTGCTCGCACTGAAGCACCATGCAGACACTTCACAAGCTGGACGCCCCAGTTCTGCCATGCTTGACAGGACAGTGATCCAGTCTCTGAATCAGTCTTAACCTAGCCCCCCACCCCCCAGTCATCCTCAATTTATCACTTTAACCCCGTCTTCCTCCTTCCTGACTCGGAGTTACAGGGTTTCCCCGACCAGTAAGGTGATTAGCTTGCTCGTCCATTCATCAGATGCCAAATTTTTATCTCTTTCCCCGCTTCCTGTTCCTCCATTAAAAGGGTGTGACATATCAACAAAGTGAGCACCATGGCAACAGAGGCATGCTGTGATGAGGGCAGATGGCTCAAATGCTCAGTGTCACTTAACAAGAAGACTTGGAGTTTGAACTTTTTTTTTTCTTTTTTTTAAAACCCAGAATAAATCTGGTGTCGTTCATCTGTCAGACGTTAGACCAAATCCAGAGAGAAAAAACAAGTCTATGCAGGCAGAAACATGACAATCAGATCCATAGGATGAAATATTTAGACATCCCCGAGCACATCAACCCTATTAAAAAAATAAATAAAGTTGGGAAGCTGTGAAACTGAGAAATTGTTCTGCATCAGCTCTGAAGCTAAGTGTTTAGACACTAAGGAGACCAGTTGCTACTTTGGAAATCAAACACCTTCCCAATCTTGCTTGATGCAGGATTTCACCTCCTCAGCAGTTCTGGACTTCCTTCTTCATAGTTTTAATTTCATAATGTGACATCATTTGTCTTCAGTGCTAGATATGGTTTGTCATTGTCTTGCTGAAATAAGCAATGGCTTTTGTGAACAAGATGCATGTCTGCATGCCAACATACAACTCTTTTACCGTCAGAACTGCTTTAATTCTTCATGGCACAATTTCAACAAGGTGCTGGAAACATTCCTTGGAGATTTTGGTCCAAAAACGACATGATGGCATCACACAGTTGCTGCAGATTTGTCGGCTGCACATCCATGATACCGTTCTCCTGTTCCACCACATCCCAAAGGTGCTCTAGTGGATTGAGATCTGGGGATTATGAAGGCCATTTGAGCACAGTGAATGCCCAAGAAAGCAAGTTTGAAATGATCTGAGCTTTGTGACACGGTGTGTTATCTTGCTGGAAGCAACCATCAGACGATGGACACACTGTGGTCATAAAGGGATGAGCATAGTCAGTGGCAATACTCTGGTAGGCTGTGCAGTTTAAACAATGCTCAGCTGGTACCAAGGAGCCCAAAGTATGCCACGGAAATATCCCCTACACCATTACACCACCAGCAGCAGCCTGATCTGTTGATACATTATGCTTTCATGATGTTTACACCAAATTCTGACCCTAACATCCAAATGTCGCAGCAGAAATCAAGATTTATGGGAGCAGGCGACATGAGCCCGTGTGAACAGCTTCTCTGTAAACCTTAGAGATGGTTGTGTGGGAAGTAGACCAGCAGTTTGTGAAATACTCAGACCAGCCCCTCTCCACCAACAACCATACCGCATTCAAAGACACTTCAATCACCTTTCTTCCCCCATTCTGAGGCTCAGTTTGAACTTCAACAGGTCATCTTGACCATGTCTGCGTGCCTAAATGAACTGAGTAGCCACCATGTGATTGGCCGATAAGATATTTGCGTTCAGCAGTTGAACTGGTGTACATAACGAAGTGGCCAGTGAGTGTACGTGTCTTTATAAGCTTTATTGTTTAGCATTAATGTGCCATGTGCACTGAGTAAAGCGTTCTTTAAACATGAATGGTGTGACGGAGTCAGCACCATCTGGTCTAGATTCAACATGAGGTGCTGGATGAGAGAGAGCGCAAGCGCATGAATCAGCTTTTACAGTCCAACTACATCAGCTAACAGCCCTGCCATGTCAGTCTACTTTCATCTGAAGTTCATCCCCCAGGACGGTGGGAGCACCATGATAGCACGGAGCAAATCTGAGGTAAACTACGAAAGACTGCAAAAGTTTGAATGTCCAAAAACAGATGCATCTGCAAGTGATTAGTGCCAGTTTTGCCAGTGTCTACTGACCCGTTTTCACTTTAGGTAGAGAGGCTGAGAGAGATAAAAAGAAAGAGCGAGACAGAGATACCACATATCCAGACAGAGACATAGGGCAAGTGATACAGACGAACCTCCCACACTGTCTTGAATGCATGGACTTCTGTCCTTCTGCTCAACCCACACGATCAGCCCAGACGGCAGATTCATGTCACAAACACAAACACAACCCGCTGTGCCTTCTTCACTTCTAGCCTGTAACCCACTTCTTTCTGAGATCACACAGCAGCATATCCCTTTCATAGCTCCTGTTGCATTTGAGTGACAGGGCCGGGAAAAAAGAGGGGTGGGAGTGTGTGTGTGTGTGTGGGGGGAATCACTGCCATAAATACCGTGTCAACAAAGGCAAAAAAACCAAAAAAAACAAGATGGAAGACAGAATCAGCAGCGTAAGTGAAACGCGTTGAGGGTGTTGTGTGTGAGAGGGAAGTGTTGGCGATAAACAGGTTTATTTATGCAAGCAGTGTACAGCAGCCAAACGCCGGCCTCCTAGGGTCTGACTCACAATGCAGCTCTATAAAAAGAACCAGTTGCACGCATGATCACGCACACACAAACACTGACTTTGTCAATCACACGCTGATGTACAGTCAAACCCCAGCGGCTCTTCACAAGCGCTGAGCGCAAGGTACGCGTACGCACACGCACAGAGCAAGTGTGTGAGCCTTAAATCAACCTGTTCGGATTACCAGCTACTTAAAGTCCCCAAATTCACGTCCTCAAATAACCTGTCTGATATCCCGAAGGAATAAAATGCATAAAGAAAAGAGCAGTTTAAGGTTCATCTGCGCAGAGAAAAAGCGCCGTTTCAGAGTCAGCGTCATGCAGCAGGTTTGATCTTGGATGCAGCGGAATTTAAATTCTCGTGCACTCGAGAAAACCCCCTCATTAAGACAGTGAAACATCACAACCTCCAGCTGAAGTGAGCTCGATGAAAATCACCCAGAATCTCAGCTGAACAAGCATCATACATCATCATCATCATCATCATCATCATCATCATCAGCAGCAGCAAGTAAGAGGACGGTGGATGAGTGGAAACCCGCGGAGCTCCCTAACTGTCCTTCACTGTTGTCACACAACAGTCCGCTGTCTGATGCGGAGATAACTGAGAGGAAGCGAGGGCTTTGATCCTTAATGGGGCCATGTCGGCCCTGTGGAAATGACATTCATGGCTTGTATTTACACAAGCACAATTATGGAGGTAATTTTGTTGGTGGACAATCAATTAGAGTGAAACTATGTCTGAGTAATAACACAGATTAAAGGAAAGGTTACTGCTGGAGCCTATTTGGGTGTAAATGAGGAAAACGGGCTTCTGCAAAATAAGCCCAGGAACACATTAACCTTTAGCCCTACAGCCAACCGTAATGGCTCCGTATGCTTCAAACAGAGTGCCTGTCTTATTGTCTAACCGCGTCGGCAACCTTCTTTCTAATGACAGACTAAGGAGTGTGTGTGTGTGTGTGGGGGGGGGGTACAATTTTCACAGACAATCTTTATACAGGGGCTAACCAGATGTGGCTTGATGGCAGGCCGACGGCTCAGTTGCATCAGTTACAGTGATGATGTCAGTAAACGGAATTTTTGGGTTAATTGGGTTTATGGATGAGAGCAACAGTACGACACCAGAACCATACTGAAGTTTATATCCTTTCCTTCACTTTGCCTCGTTTTAATCTCTGCATTTGTCACAAATACATCAGGTTTTCTCTGAAGCTGCAGTTTGGGCTCTGCAGTTAGGTTGCAGCCTCTTAATGCACAACCATACATCAAATGGCAACAACTCAACATTTAGCTGTCTAGACCTGATCGAGGCGACCTGCTTAAGTTCAAAATGAGCATCAGACTGGGGAAGAAAGGCGATTAGGGGTTTACCGAGAAAGAGAAAATATCCATGTGATGTCAGAGGCAAATGGCTAGACTGTTTCGAGCTGATCTGAAGGCAAAAACGACTTACAGTGGTGTGAAAAAGTGTTTGCCCCCTTCCTCATTTCCTGTTTTTTTGCATGTTTGTCACACTTAAGTGTTTCGGAACATCAAACCAATTTAAACAATAGTCAAGGACAACACAAGTAAACACAAAATGCAATTTGTAAATGAAGGTGTTTATTATTAAAGGTGAAAAAAAATCCAAACCATCATGGCCCTGTGTGAAAAAGTGATTGCCCCCTAAACCTAATAACTGGTTGGGCCACCCTTAGCAGCAACAACTGCAACCAAGCATTTGCGATAACTTGCAATGAGGCTTTTACAGCGTTCTGGAGGAATTTTGGCCCACTCATCTTTGCAGAATTGTCCTAATTCAGTTACATTAGAGGGTTTTCGAGCATGAACGGCCTTTTTAAGGTCATACCACAACATCTCAATAGGATTCAGGTCAGGACTTTGGCTAGGCCACTCCAAAGTCTTCATTTTGTTTTTCTTCAGCCATTCAGTGGTGGACTTGCTGGTGTGTTTAGGATCATTGTCCTGCTGCAGAACCCAAGTTCGTTTCAGCTTGAGTACACGAACAGATGGTCGGACATTCTCCTTCAGGATCTCTTGGTAGACAGCAGAATTCATAGTTCCATTTATCACAGCAAGTCTTCCAGGTCCTGACGCAGCAAAACAGCCCCAGACCATCACACTACCACCACCATATTTTACTGTTGGTATAATGTTCTTTTTCTGAAATGCAGTGTTCCTTTTACGCCAGATGTAATGGGACACACACCTTCCAAAGAGTTCCACTTTTGTCTCATCGGTCCACAGAATGTTTTCCCAAAAGTCTTGGGGATCATCAAGATGTGTTTTGGAAAAATTGAGACGAGCTTTAATGTTCTTTTTGCTCAGCAGTGGTTTTCTCCTTGGAACTCTGCCATGCAGGCCATTTTTGCCCAGTCTTTTTCTGATGGTGGAGGCATGAACGCTGACCTTAACTGAGGCAAGTGAGGCCTGCAGTTCTTTGGACGTTGTTGTGGGGTCTTTTGTGACCTCTTGGATGAGTCGTCGCTGCGCTCTTGGGGTAATTTTGGGCGGCCGGCCACTCCTGGGAAGGTTCACCACTGTTCCATGTCTTCGCCATTTGTGGATAATGGCTCTCACTGTGGTTCGCTGAATTCCCAAAGCTTTGGAAATGGCTTTATAACCCTTTCCAGACTGATATATCTCAATTACTTTCATTTCCTCTGGCTCTGCTGGGCTCTTGCCCTTTGACTGTGGAGACTCCATCTGGGATCTCCCTCCTTCCCCCTCTGGGGTGTGTGTGTGGTTGCCATCAGGATGTGTGGCCTTCTGAGCTCCTGATGGCCCATGGATGGCCCGGGTCCCCTGGGTCTTTCCCTGTTTACCTCTTGATCCTGATGGGTGTGGTTGCGGCTTCTTGCCCTCATTATTATGTTCCATGACAGAGGCACAGAGACACATTACTACAAATCACAGCAAGATTGTGTGTATGTGTGTACAGTGTTTCTAGGGAGAAGCACTTCAGGTTGTGTAAAACTTTAAAAATAACTAATGATATTAGATCTAATAAAGATATCAGGCCAAGATTAACAGAGTTAAGACATGTCAGGGCTGCAGCTCTATCTGGTGGCAGATCACTGCATAACATTTAGGACAATAATTTACGCCACTGGGCATCAATTAAAATCTTAACAATTAGGCTGACTAGCACGTCTGGTACTGACTAGTGACGATAGCAATGATTAGTCATCTAGTTGACTAGTCGCACATCCCTAGTTACAAATGATCTTCTTATGGCCTCTGAAAGTAGACACATATCTCTGCTTGACCTGCTATACCTCAGTGCAGCATTCAATACTGTTGATCATAAAATTTTATTATAGAGATTAGAGCATGACATAGATATTAAAGATACTGCACTGCAGTGGTTTGAATAATATCTTCTTCACACTCTAAGTTTAACTGTGGAGTTCCACAGGGTTCTGTGCTAGGACCAATTCTATTTACATTTACATTTACATTTACATGACCTCTAATTTCTTGCTTCTTAATTCAGATAAAACTCAGGTTATTGGGCCTTAGAAACCTTAGAAACATTGTGTCTAGCCAAATACTTACTCTGGATGGCATTGCTTTGGCCTCCAGTAACACTGTGAGGAATCTTGGAGTTATTTTTGATCAGGATATGTCTTTCAGTGCAGCTATTTAAAAACTTTGTAGCACTGCTTTCTTGCATTTTCAGAATATCTCTACAATTAGAAACATCCTGTCACAGTGTGATGCCGAAAAACTAGTTTATGCATTTATTTCTTCTAGGCTGGACTATTCTAGTTCATTAATATACAGCTCCCTAAAAAGCCTTCAGTTGATCCAGAATGCTACAATGAGAGTATTGACAGGGAGTAGAAAGAGAGAGAATATTTGAAGATTTCAGATGCAAAACACCACCTCTGTCACAAATGAGATAATGAAATTTTCGTGTCACAACCAACTAAATACCCTCTAAAGCCTCTAAATGCCACTTCCCAATGCCAACAACAGGCTCTACATTCCTAGAATTAATCAGAATGCAAGATTGGATCATGTGACCAAGAATTTTCAATATTGCAACACACTGAGGAACCAGCTTTGTTCGTGGTGATCAGATTTAAATACAGCTGTAGGTGAGACATTGTTTTGTGTGTATAAAAAATGTTTGACAATCAAACTTGACTATCCAGAGGAAGTAAAAGTCGTAACAAGGTTTCAATACGTGAACTTGCAGAAGAATCATTACTGGCTGCCGAATGTAATCACCAGCCCACGTGGGGCCAGTAGCACTCCCGTCTACTTCATCGCCAGTCTTCTCATGAGGGGCTGGACAGTGGAGCAAGCTGGACAGGTCGGGTTTATAAATCTTATTTTACCATAGTCTAATATTTGTTCCTTTGGCCTTCATTCACACTGGGCAGAGGACAGGCTAGAGAGAAAGACTGCATGTCTTATTTGAAAATGTATGGCACATAGGTATGGACATGGATGAATCTTCCCACCCTCTTAATCCACAGTAATGGTAAATTTCTATTGTATTCTGTGTTCTTTCATCATTTTCAATGGTTCCAGTTCCATTAAAGATGATTCTACCACTTTTAACTATGTCTATGCGGAAGATGTGGATTTAGAGGTGTTTGCGAAAACAAAGAACCTCTGGATTTAGCTGGTTTTGCTGCAAAATAAATTATTTGTTAAAAAAGTAGGGAAATGACTATATTACATTTCTGAAAAAGGCAGTTTGTTCTGTAAATAATAAACCCATCATTGCCTGTAAACTGAAATTATGGAACTTTAAGATAAGAGCCTAATAAAAATGCTATTTTAAAAGAAAAGTGTCCATTCAGATTTAGAGGGTTTTACATCTGATCTCTTCTAGTGCTGTGTACTGTGCCCTCTTCTGTTCACCCTGCTCACATATGACTGCTCAGTAAAACACTCTGGCTGTCATATTGTGAAGTTTGCGGATGGCACAGCAGTGGTCAGATGCATCGCTAACAACGATGAGTCCAGCTACAGGCAGGAGGTGGAACACCTGGAAGATTGGTGTGAGAGAACAATCTCTGTATCAGTGTGACAAAAACAAAAGAGATGATCGTGGACTTCAGAAGGGTCAGACACCCCTTCTCCCTTCACATTGGAGAATCTATGGTGGGAGTGGCCCCCAGCTACAGGTACTTGGGTGTACACCTGAGTAACGACCTCACATGGGGCCACAACATTTCCAGTCTGGTCACAAAGGTACACCAGCGCCTCTACTTCCTCAGGAGGCTGAGGCATGCTGGACTCAGAAACTCAGTCCTCTCCTCATTCTACAGATGTGTGGTGGAGAGCATCCTGTGCTCCTACATCACTGTGTGGCACGGAAACTGCTCTGCGGCAGAGAAGAAAGCTCTGCAGAGGGTGGTGAAGGCCGTACAGAGGACTTTTGGAGTCAGCTTCTCCTCTACCACTGACAGTTACACCTCCAGATGCAGGAAAAGGGCCACCTGGGTCCTGAAGGACCCCACACACCCAGCACACACACTTTTTGTTCCACTCCCCTCAGGTAGGAGGCTGAGGAGCAAGAGCAGGCCCACCAGACTGAGGAACAGCTTCTTCCCTGTAGCTGTAAGACTGTTGAACTCCCTGCTCTCCCTCCATCAATCCTTGCACACACTCCTGCTGCTGTCATTGCACAAATATCACTGCTGTGGCACCAAGTGTCCCTACCTTTACTCCATCTCAAACTGTTATTGTATATTGTTTATATTTATTCAATTATGTATATGTGTATGGGTATGGATGTATGTATATGTGTCTGTATATATGTGTATATATGTGTGCGTGTATATACAGTATGTGTGTGCATATGTATATGTACATTTTTTATATTATTGTTACTTTTTATTTATATTTATTCTTCTTTAAGAGTAACACTGGGACCTGAGGACAGAAATTTCATTCCACTGCATGTAAGTATGATACGAATGACAATAAAGAATCCTTGAATACTTGAATCTTCATTTTGCTATTGGTTTCTCCTCATTGGCTAAAAAAATATGGTCCTTTTGGAAGCCATACCAGGAGAAAACCTTAGATGTAGTTTAGCAATAAAGTGAAGGAAACAGAATGAGATGGGTTGTTATTAGTGTTGCAATTGCTACAGAGATTAGTTTGTTTGGGTCAGCCTCTCTCTTCCCTCACCTACTTCTCACAATTCATTCCTTATATCTCTTATTCTCCTTTCTTCTTCTTTCTCACATCTTTTAATGATATAATAATAATAATGATTTTTTAAAATAAATGGTCACACCATAAAAATAAAGTTAATTTTCCACATCAGTGGGTCCTAAAGGCTGATAAACATTAGTAACTAGAGAACCAACCATAGGGAGGCTTTACAGTGTGTGTATGTGTGTGTTTCGCTCTTCAGTTCTCCACCCTTAGCACCACTGAAAGCAAGTAATGAAAAAACAAAAAGAAAAGAACATGCCATTATATATACCCAGATGAGGGCTAACCATCATGAGAACATACAATTGTATGATAGAATGTATCTGCAAGCAAAACTGTTGTCATATTTTTCAAGACCAAACACCCAGGCAGGGGGATTTACAGTTGAGGGCACTGCTACTTCGTATTATATAAATATGTAAATTACAATAAACTGATTTTAGAATGGTTAAAGTAAAGTGGAGACCCTGATGGAATTGAGACAAGCATGCCTTTAAAACGCTGTGGCTGGAGGCTGAAGTCATTTTTCAGGAAAACTACACACTCATTTATGATCACAAACATTTAAGCAGCTCACCCGTAGCATCATTTTAAAGAGCCAAGCAGGATTCCCAGAGAGGGAGAGAGAAAGCGCCACATAAACACATAAAGGGAGATCCAAAACACAACATATCGGTGCGCAAACTGTATCTCAACATGCCTGGTTATTGTTAGAAAGCCTAGGGTCAGCTGCATGTTATTCAATAGCAGAGAGTTGAGGGTAGTGTGAGTGGCACGTCTCAGACTTTATGAACATATGATTTCTGATGCAAGGCAGCTCCATTAAGTTCAGTGTCTTGCCTAAAGACACTTTGGCATGTGGAGGAGCCAGGCGATTGGGTCATCAACTATATAATTACTTGACAGCCCCTCTACCACCCAAACACAGCCACCAAGTTCTCTCCTAGTAATGGTGTCACCTATATTCAACAATGTACAGTACTGTGAAAAAGTATTCGCCCCCTTCCTGACCTCTTAGTATTTTGCATATTTGTCACACTTACATATTTCAGCTCGCCAAAAAACTGTAATATTAGACAACAATAACCCCAGCAAATGCAAAATGCAGTATTTAAATTATTATATTATTTATTGAAGAAAAAAAACTACCCAAGCCAATCTAGGCCCTATGTCAAAAAGTGTGGTCAAAATTACTGCCAAAATTACCCCAAGATCTGTAACATCAGCAGTTCACATATGCATGGCTAAAAAATAAATAAATAAATACTTTTTCACAGAACTGTACATTTAAACCTAAATGTTCAGGGAATACTGGCAATCACCTTTATTCTGGAAGTGTGCAATACAATATAGTACACATGCATGACATCTTATTTCACTGTTGACTGCTTAAAATAATGTATCCAACACCACCCTTTCCTAACTACGACTCCAGTCTCTGTAGATGTCAGTGATGTCAGTATCCATCACTGACATCATTTATCCAAACACTGATACATAAAGGTACCACAGCAGAGAGCCCCTGTTGTCAGCAGGATGGAGTGAGACCTGCGTCCAAAAATGCATACACATTTTGTGCAGTGAAAAGTATAACTTTATTTGCTTGCAGACAGTTTATTACCTTCTCACTGTGATTAATTTACTTTTTAAGATGATGGATGAGAGGAAAAACTTCTAATTGAAGTGGTCACTCGTTTTGGAAGATTGTCAAAGCAGCTGGCTCACATTAATCAGATCATCCATCCTGCTCATCTGTTGTTGGGTGATGACCTCTTCAGCTTAGCTCCTCATGTGGTTCTCAGTTAGTTGGGTCCTAGTTATTAGTTATTTTGCAACTGTATTAATGTCAAATGAGCTTTACCAAAATATATCAGTTAGGTCACAGTTTACGTGTTTCATATCAAGATTATTTCATAGGATATGTCCATGTTCATCACTGGATTGTCATTGTAATGTTCCATAAAATAAGGTGCCTTTAAATGACTTATTGTAAACTGGCAGTGCATAAAGAAAATTTGTTAGTGATTTGTTTAATAAATGCTATTTTCAGCGCAGTAAATACATTTCAAAAAGACCACGATCAATAATACATCTGTTACATATTAAAATACTGGGATGAAGGAGTGATAACATTAAAAATGGATATTTGTTGTGAAAAAATGGAAATGGGAAAGAACCTTGTTCTATAGAATAATTCATAGACGAATACATGAGAAAAGAATCACTTTATCTTAAAATCATCCAACATGTTGCATTATTCATGCATTGGTCTAATAGCAACATGTGAATGCTGTCTGGCTCTCACAGCCATCACAACCACATTTATTTACCTCAGTGCCAAGACATATGCCAGCCAAGCCTCTTCAGTAGCCCAACCTCTAGCCCATAAGCACCCCTGTTTCTCTCTCTCTCTCTCTCTCTCTCACACACACACACACACACACACACACACACACACACACACACACACACACCAGTAGAAGTAGTCCACTGTCCAGGATCCCAAGGTCAGCTGCTTGATTAGCACTAAGCGCCAGAGGCTAACACTGTCAGGCAGTTTCCCCTTAATGAAGCCATCACCGCATGGTGAGAGTGAGAGAAATACAGCCAGCCAGCCCAACTGGACCTGCCTGATTTACAGCTACAGCACTCTACACATCAGCCGTACTAAGGGAATATGTGGAGATGTGGGTAGAGGTGTAGTTAAACTGTCAGTGAGTGACAGACTGATGATATAATGCCAGTTTCTAGTTCATCGGCACTTGGGAAGTGATGCATTTTTTGACAATTTCTCCTCATACTATAACTGCGAGATCTTTACACTGAATGTAAATGTGTGAGTAGACACTTCAAACTGGATCCTGAAACATATAAGTAACAAATTAAAAACACTGTGCATCTTAAACTATCTTGGATGCACACTGATTCACCATAACCCCAAACATTTTAAAGATTTTGCAGAGATATCTGAAATCAGAACAAAAGTTAAAGATAACAGTATTGGTGCAGTAGAAAGTTAAAATGTTGATTTCAAAGGAAAGTAATAAAAAGCAAATGACAATGAGAATTTGGTTCTTGTGTTGTGAAGTAACCTTGTTGTGCATCTCCTTTTTTCCTGGATGCTAGAGGTTCCAGGCTCCGTTACCATGGTAACCCTTGAATGTATTTACTACCCTGTCATATGTCAATCAGTAGCATTCTTCACTCTCATTGGTAGTCACTTCAGCCACTTATGTTGAACTGGAGAAAATTTTACTCAGAATCAGCCTACCCTGTGTGCCCTGTCATCTTTTGAACTCCCTGAATGTTATTGACTGTCTGTGATCTCCATGTCACTATTAGTCACTTCCTCTTTGGAAAGCAGTGACTGGATGTGTTTCAAATTCTATTCTGGTGTGCACAGAACAAAATACAACAGAAACACACACACACACACACACACACACACACACACACACACACACACACACACGCACCACTGCCATACATGAGATGCAGCGTAGGACATGGTTTAAAGGTGGGAGTGAGAGGGATATAAGGACTGGCAATGAGGCAGAGACACAAAAATATATGTGGAGGGCATGTGGAAATATGCTGTTGGCTTGTTGTGAAGGTATTGACTGTAACTGCAGATGTAGATATGGATCAGCTGACAGCATTCCTGCCCACACACTGCATTAACATACAACACGTAGCAGATACTGCAGTTGGCATTGAGAAAGGTTGTTGAAAATGATATCATAAGTGAAGCTGCTGGGGGAATATAAGTACTGCAATAGAAACCAGTGAGATAATGAATAAAAGTAGATCATTCTGGAGCAGGTAGCACATGCTCATTCAGCTTTTAGAACCAGCAGGAATACGAAAAGAAAAAAAAACTCCTCCAAGATCTCACTCTCTCTCTCTCACACGCACACGTATGCGCGCACAAACACACACACACACACACACACACACACACACACACACACACACACACACACACACACACACACTAAACCAAAGGGCCAGGGCCGAGTCAGAGGAATTAATTGAGGTAGTTTGTTTCACAGCAGGGAGTCAATTAAATAGCATGTCACCACTGGGCCGTGGGGAGGAACACACTAACACCAGGAGGGAGGAGGGCTGTAGTGAAGTCCGGTGCCAATATGCACCATTCCCCTAAAATCAGCACTCCATCTCACCTCATTCATCCTCAGCTCTAACTCACTCTTTTGCCTCTCCTCCTCTCCCTTTTTTCTCCGTCTCTTACAGCACAACAACATGTCCATAATTGTCCACAAATGCTTTGCCTGTTCTGTCTGCCCGCTCCCATCAGCCTCTTTTTTTCCTCAGTTTTATATCTCAATCTTTCTCCCTTTACCTCAAAGCTTTTTTTATTATATATTTTAAAATTGTTTTTCATGAAATCTTTTCCTCTGTCATGTAACATTTCACTTTACTGTGGTGGGGTGGTGGTCAACAAGTTGATTCGATACAAATTGATTCACAACAAATAACCATCATTGGCCAGAATCTGGAGGCGTTTGAGTCAGTGAGGGACAGGAGGTCACTGAACAAACTTCTCTCCATCATGGACAACCCATCATACCTGCTTCACTCCACACTACAGAAGCAGCAGAGCTCCTTCTCCCTCAGACTGAGTCACCCTGCCATAAAGAATGCTTCAGGAAGTCATTCCTACCAGTGTCTTTAAAAATGTACAACAGCTCTCCTTTTTGTGACAGGTGAACAAACTTTTGAGGACATACAATTCCACACACATTTCTGTGTTATACTTTCCTGATACTGTTTCTTAGATCTATAATGTGCATACATATTATTTATTAATGTCCTCCAGCAATTTCCCTTACAGAAACAATAAATTATCTACATATGTACTGTAACAGTCAAAGGTGAATGGCTGAATGTGCCCAAACTGTATCCATCTTAATATTATTTTAGTGTTCTTCTTTTCTCCTTCAATTTTTCACCCACTTTATCCATCTCTGTGTGCACACGTCTTACATACTTTACTGCACTTTTAGTTTAGGACTGATGCTCTTGGTTGGGGCCCAATAGCTAAGTTCTCTTCTCAGAAAGTGGACGAACATTTATTTGCAGTCAGTGACTGCCTGAAGTCTTGGGCCTATTCACATCACTAAAAGCCACATCTTTAGTTGATGCTCGTTTGTGGGTCTCTCTGTATCCAGTTTTGAGTTCAGTAAATGAAGAGCTGAAGGTATGAAGGGTTTGAGGTCAGGTGACTGACTTGGCCACTGAAGAATATCCCATTTACTAGCCTCAGTTCAACTCCAGATCTGCTTAGTTTGTCATAGAAGAACAGAGGGACAGGTATCACCTGGCAAAGAAATTGCTTGTCAGTCAATTGTCCAGTTACTTCTGAGGCTCTGAAATTGAGGGACATAGCCCATTAAGACCTATAATAGAACAAGTCCGCCAGACCATATCTTTACAGTTTTACATGCTGTAGTACCATTTTGTGGAATATTTTAACTCACTATACATCAATAGAATCTTCAGAACCCTAATTATAATAATATGTATGAGGGAAATCTACCTAAGGTAGCTAAAAAGTGCACTAACCCATGAAAAAACTTTTTTTGTATCTACATATCATGCTAGATACAGAAATGCCACAGCTGAACATGCTAATGCACACAAAAAAATGCTTTGTTGATAGCGCTTTCTACTTGATATTTGCGAAGACTTGTGTGCTCAACTGTAATGACAGCATAGATTCAAAGCAGAATTTAAAGCAGAATTAACACTTTCCTTTTTGATTAAGCTTAATTTGGTCTTTGTGACTGCACTTGATACTTTCAAAGTTCTTAAAATGATGTACTATAGTAGTTTTTCTTTACTTAGTTGAGTAGGTCTTGCCATAATATGGATAAAAACATTACTCTACATTACTACTATTCACTGAATACCAACTCTGCCTCTCCACAACACAATTGATGGTCTCAAACACATTAAGAGGGTAAGAAATTCAAGAAAGTAACTCTTGACAAGTCACAGCTATTAACTGAAAGCCATTCCATAAAGCTGACTGAGCTAAGCAAGAGGTGCCTACTTTGAAGAATCTAAACTATAAAACATATTTTGTTTTGTTGAACACTTTTTGGTTTAACAAATAATTCCATATCTATGTCTTCATAGTTTGGATGACTTTAGTATTAATCTACAGTGCAGACTGTTTTGAATAATGAAAAACCACTGAATTAGAAGGTGTGTCAAACTTTTGACTGGTACTGTAAGCAATGTCTTTAAAACATGCTCACTCAGAGTGAAGGGTGAAGAGGTAAGTTTTAAGTTTACACTTATCCCAGCCTCACCCAAACTGTGCATCTTAGGTGATGTAAGTGAATTAGATATGGAAGCAGTGGATGTTCTTATGGTCTTGGGGTGTGGGGGCTGGGGTGCCTGTGGTGGTGGGTGCTGGCCCTGCGCCGGGTGGCCGGCCTCCTCTGTGGGGGTTGGGGCGTGGGGTCTGGGGCGCTGGTGCCTGGGGTTGCCCATTTCCTGGCTGGGCCCCTCCCTGTGCTGGAGGGGTCTGCATCCCCTTGGGCGTGCCACCGTGTGGGGTGGGTTGTCCCACATCGGGATGTCTGGCTAGCATTCTTGGATAGTGGGGTGCCTGCATGTCCCCTTGGGGGATGGGGCGCTCAGTTGTGGGGGCGGCGGTTCCCACAGGGGACCGGTGGGTCCTGGACTCTGGACCACTGTGTTTGTGTATGTGGGTGTGGGTGGGATGTTTACTGTTGCCTTTTGTGTGTGGGTGTAGGTCTGATATGTGTTGTAGTCTTTTTGTGTGTGTGGTGTGTGTGTGTGTGTGGAGGTGTGCGTGTTTGTGTTTGTCTACGGTGTGGGTGGTGGGTGCTGACCTTGGGCACGGCCCTGGGGGTGTGGCCGCTTCAGGCCCTGGACCTGCCTTCCCTGCCCTGCTGTTGGGTGTAGGGAACTGGGGTGTTTAGTGAGCCAGTAGTTAGCTGGCTCTCTCCCCCGGGGGTTGTCTTCTACCTCCTGATCATATGTATCCTGACCCTTCCCCTCCTCCCACAAACAACACACCACACAAACATAGGGTCTTTGGGGGGGCGTGCCACAGTGAGTAGGGCCACTCCCTTGGCTCTGCTCGTTGTGCTGCATGATGTCCCACCCCACCTCTTTTTAATTACATCATAAGGCTCACAACACGTCATAGTACACATAGGGCCTTGAGGGGCAGGTGTGTCATGCAGTGGTTAGTGGGTGAAGCTGCTGTGGTGGCCCCACTTATTTGTTCACTGCTGCCTGCTCCTCAGTTTTATTTATCTAATTCATGGCCTTGCGAGGTCATGTTACATCTGTCCCCTCAATTTTAACAGCACTGTAGCTTTCACACAGTCATACACATTCCTGCCACTACATACACTCACATACACCTAATACATCACCCCAACCACTTTGAGTGGGAGGTGGAGGTGGGTGGGTCTTCCCACACCCCAGTTTTGTGCACCCTGCCGGGGGTAGGGACTGGCTAGTAGTTTGAGGGCTGGTTTGGCTGCTTCCCCGGGGTGCCACTGGCTTGGTGCTGGTGCCCGCTTGCCCACACTTAATGTCCATGTATGGCCTGTGGGTATGTGCATGGGTGTGTGACTAGCATGTATGTGTGTGTATGTAGTATATGACGCGTGTGCGTGCGCATGTGTGGGCAGCTGGGCCTGGGTCTGTGGCTTGCTTAGCCTTGGCCCCTGTGGGACATGGTTGTGGAAGGCAGGAGTTACCCCTCCCTACTGCTCCCCACTGATCATCACTGCCACCCCTGGGATGTGGGTGCCTGGGGGTCCTGGGGTGTGTGGCCAGATATCTTGGCATGGCTTTTGGCCCACTCCCTTGGTGGCTGTGGCCTGGTGGTGGCTTGGGCCTCTTTGGTGTGTGTGTGTGGGGGGGGGGGGGGGGGGGCTCTGCTGGGGTATCGGGTGATTCCCAGGCGCCTATTTTCGCTGTTTGCCTCTGCATCCCGAGGGGGGTGGTTGCGGCTTCTTGCCCTCATTATTGAGTACGTTCCATGACAGAGGAACACTCACACATTACTACAACTACAGCAAGATTGTATGTATGTGTATATATGTATATGCATGTATATATATGTAAATGTGTATGTATGTGTAGCTATCTATCTTCTATTTTTTTTTCTGTTGTCTTTCCCCCCCCTTTTTAAATCTTTTTTCTAAAAATAAATAAATAAACAGGGATTGCTACCATGAATTATGCTAAATGTTTCAGTGCTTGAAAGATGGAATATGTATAGATTTGATTCTGAGTCTTTCATGTGTCCAGAATGTCACTGTTTCCTCTTTGTTGACAGACTGATAGAGCAGTAATTTTGAAGATAAAGAGTGGATAACAAAATATATGAATTTCCCAGTGAAAAACCACTTAGTTCCTCCTACCTGACCAATGAAACTTTACTGATTTTTGTGTACAATAAGTCCTGTATATTTTAATGAAACTGTGCAACATTGTACATTCATTCTGACTTTTCCTAAAATCACACAGGGGTTGGTCATATTTTCACATTTATAGGAAAAAGGCATGTGAAATTTTTTACATTAATACCTATTACAAATGTCACAATCTAAAGCCAAAATCTAATATTTTTTTTCTTTGGCCAATATGATGGGCTATATCATTGCTTTTGACTGAGAATAGCAGAGTGCATTAGAGTCAGAAAGAAACTTTTTTTTTAAAGAAAAACAGCCATGCATAATTTCATGATCTCACCCATAGCAAACTCAGCATCTACTAAATCTGCCTTTTTGTAGGTATTAAGAACTGTAGAAATTTGGCTTCATCTTTCATTTCTGGGTATCACTCACCTAGATTTACTTACAGCAACCAACGTAAATAAGTGCATAACTAGTAAAATAGTATAACATGCAACTGTAAAGCAGTCTACATATTGCCTGTAGCAATTATTCATGATGTTATAGTTTGCTATGCTAAAGCAGTTCATTTATTTTGTGTCAACGGTAGGTTTAGCTAATCTATTAGAATCATGAAAATTAAAATTTCATTCCAACACCCATTCTTTAATCAGTTAAATCTGTAATAGAAAAATATGTCAAGGCTATGATCACAGATTAAAGAGTTAAATATCAGTAAATTAGAATTTCACAAACTACAGAAGCGTTGCTTTATTAAGTGTACTTATTCTTCATCAAAGTATTTTAAAAATAATATTGGTAAAAACATTAATTAGCATTAGTTTGATATGTTTTACTATGCATAAATCTATGGTCAACTGTACTTACCAAAATGAGATAAGATGAAAATCTATTAATTCTTCCTTTTGTCCTGCTGTAGATGTTTTTAAATTGTTTTTTTTATTTTAAAATAGTGCAGTTCACCTCTTCGCTTTAGTAAACGTTTCACCTTATGCTTCAGTCTACACCTCTTGTGTCTTTATATATTTCAGGAGAAATGGGACTAATGACGTGTGCCAATGATGATAGAAGAGCCTGTGGCAACTTGAGGATGATCAATGCAACATCACAGGATTCACAGGTTTGTCAGCTCTCAACTCAAAAGGTTTTTGGCTCAGTATAATGGCCTCTCCCATCTGTGTGATTGTGAAATGAGACATCGTGACAAACAAACAAATACGGAAATGTGGTAGGGTGAAAAGAGGTTAGAAGAAATGCAAGAAATGTAACATGAACAACGGAATCAGACATTAGTGTTTATTATAGAATCTGAGTTTACTGAGTTTATATCCTGTATTACCAATTCATGGATGTTGAGCTTTATTGTTTGAATCCTCTGATTTTATTGGTAATAGTGGAAGATGGGGACATTTGAGAGTTCAAAGACAAACAAAGTGACCTGGCATTGAGCAGCAACATAATTAATATGCTTGGAAGTGAATTTAGCTGCCTAAGAATATTGGTGCAGCTTAGAATGTGCTTTATGTACAGTGCCTTGCGAAAGTATTCGGCCCCCTTGAACTTTTCAACCTTTTGCCACATTTCAGGCTTCAAACATAAAGATATAAAATTTAAATTTTTTATGAAGAATCAACAACAAGTGGGACACAATTGTGAAGTGGAATGAAATTTATTGGATGTGTCAAACTTTTTTTAACAAATA